>PVIW01004507.1:0-111344 GCA_004026585.1 Noctilio leporinus
TGTGATTTGAGAAGATACTTTGTATGATTTCCATTTTCCTGTATTTGTGGAGGCTTGTCTTGTGACATACCATGTGGTCTATCTTGGAGAATGATCCATGTGCATTTGAAAAGAATGTGTATTTTGCTTCTTTGGGGTAAAAGACTCTGTATACATCAGTTAGGTCCATTTCCTCTAGAGTGTTGTTCAATGCCACAACGTCTTTGGGGATTTTTTGTTTGGAAGATCTGTCCATTATTGATAGTGGGGTATTAAATCCCCTACTATTAGTGTATTGCTGTCTATGTCTTTCTTAAAGACTTCCAAGATTTTCCTTATATATTTCAGAGCTCCTATGTTGGGTGTGTATATGTTTATCAGAGTTATTTCTTCTTGATGGATTGTTCCCTTAAGTGTTATGAAATGTCCATCTTTGTCCCTTTTTATGTCCTTCATTGTAAAATCTATTTTATCTGAAATCAGTATTGCTACTCCAGCTTTTTTTTTCATGTCCATTTGCTTGATATATACTTTTCCATCCCTTCACTCTCAATCTGTGTCAATCTTTTGTTCTGAGGTGGGTCTCTTGAAGACAGCATATATGCGGGTCATGTTGTCTTATCCATTCGGCTACCCTATGTCTTTTGATTGGTGCATTTAATCCATTTACATTTAAGGTTATCATTGATTGATACTTATTCATTGTCATTTTCTCCCTTTGTGTCTGTATTCCTCTTTGGCTTTTTCTGTTTCTTCATTTTACTTGTTTACTTATTTTTATAGCAGACCTGTTAGCATTTCTTGCAATGCTAGTTTGGTAGAGATGTATTCTTTTATTTATTTATTTATTTTTTGTCTGGGAAGCTCCTTATTTCTCCTTCTATCTTGAATGAGAGCCTTGCTGGGTAGAATATTCTTGGTTGCATGCCTTTGTTTACCATGACTTGAAATACTTTTTGCCATTCCCATTTGGCTTGAATCGTTTCTGTTGAATAATCATTTGATAGCCTTATTGGAGCCCCTTTTTATGTTACTTGTCTTTTCTCCCTTGATGCTTTTAGGATTCTCTCTTTGTCTTTGAAATTAGCCATTTTAATAATAATGTGCCTTGGTGTTGGTCTGTTTGGGTTGATCCTCATTGGAACTCTCTGTGCTTCCTGAACTGGATTAATGTTTTCACTCATCACGTTAGGGAAATTTTCTATCATGACTTTTTGAACAGGTTTTCCATTCCTTGTTTCTCTTCTCCTTCTGGTATCCCTATGATACGGATGTTGTTATGTTTCATGTTGTCCTGCAGCTCTCTTAACCTCTCTTCAGTCTTGTTCAGCATTTTTTAATTCTGTTTTACTGTGTTGGAGTATTTGTCTACATTATCCTCCAACTCGCTGATCTGGTCCTCTGCTTCCTGTAGCCTACCATTGATTCCTTCTACTGTATTCTTCAATTCAGAAATTGTATTCTTCATTTCCTCCTGGCACTTATTGATAGTTTCCATGTCCTTTTTCATGCTGTTGTAGTTCTCAGTAAGTTCCTTGTAACTTCCCTGAAGTTCTTTGTAATTTCCCTGGAGTTCTTTGTAGTTCACCTGGAGTTGTTTATAGTTTTCTTTGATGTGGCTGAGCTCACTGAGCTTCTCTATCATCATTCTTTTGAATTCCTTATCTGATATTCCAGGTGCCTCTGTTTCATTTTGTGTTCTTTCTGGGGATTCTTCCTTTCCTTTTGGTGATGGACTGATTCTTTTATTCCCCATTTTGGGTGTCTGTTCTTGCTTGCTTTTTATTTAATTATTTATTTTTGTTCTTTCCTTGGGTTAACCTGCTGTGCTTCCTTGCCTTAGTTGAGCACCCTTCTGTGATAGGAGATTTGTGGAGTTCAATGTTGCCATCTCCCAGATTTTCTCCAGTTGCTGTTCTTGGTTCTTGGTGTCCTTTATTTGGGCTGTGTGGTTGTATTCTATACCTGTGGGCTTTTAGCAGAAACAAAAACAAAAACAAACAAACAAACAAAAAAACCCAAAAACCATAAACCAAACCAAACCAAACCAAACAAACAAAAACAAATGCAAAAGGAAAAAAGAAATAAAAATGATAATAGTAATAAGAAGAAAGGGTTTAGATGGCTGTTCACCCTTAATAATCCCTGACTGGTCCAGATGGAGCCTGGACCTGAGGGCTTTTAGCAGAGGAGATAAAGGGAAAGAAAAAAAGGGAGAAAGTCACAAGAGAAAGAGAAATCAATATTAATAAGGAAAAGGTTCAGGTGTCTGTTCACCCTTTATGGTCTCTGTTTGGTCCTGGTGGAGCCAGGAGCAGTGGGTTTTATCAGGGAGAAAAGAAAGGAGAAAGAAAGAAAGAAAGAAAGAAAAGAAAGAAAGAAAGAAAGAAAGAAAGAAAGAAAGAAAGAAAGAAAGAAAGAAAGGAAGGAAGGAAGGAAGGAAGGAAGGAAGGAAGAAAGGAAGAAAGAAAGGAAGAAAGAAAGAAAGAAAGAAAGAAAGAAAGAGAAAGAGAGAAAGAGAGAAAGAAAAGAAAAACGGCGGAAGAAAGTCACAAGACAAAGAGAAATCAATATTCATAAAGACAGGTTTTTGGTGTCTGTTCCCCCTTTATGATTTCTGATTGGTCCAGGCGGAGCCAGAACCTGTGGGCTTTACCAGGAAGAAAAGGAAAAGAAAAAATTTTAAAAAAAAGGGGGAGGGAGGGAAGAAAAGTGTAAAGAAAGGGTTTAAGTGGCTGGGGAAGGGAGGAATATTTAGATTGAGGTCTAGGAATGTATTATAGCCACAGAGTGAGTAGACTTTAATTCGAGAGTAGGGGGAGGGTCTTGGGTATTTAGGTGGATTGAGGTATGGGGGGGATTAAGAATATGTGAGAAGTAACTTTTGCAAAGGCTATGTTGGGGATTAATAGTTCCTGTTGCTCTCAGTATAACTCAGTTGCTTGAGATTGGCAGCAATCCCTTTCCTGAGGCTGCCTCTTTTTCTTGGTCAGGACTTTACAGTCTATAGTCTATATTCTAGCTGGTCTTGGTGCATGGCAGGGCCTCTGATTGTCACGGTCGGTTGGGAATGCCTCACCTACTGTCCTGCTGGCCTCCTCTGCCTCTGGGCTGTGCTCCCCTGTGTCCAGATGCTGCCTGCTCCAATTCCTAGTGTCCTGAAGACATCTCACGCTCCCTATCTTGTCCTCTAGCTGCTTTGGTTCTCGAGAACACCATCAGCACTGCTCTCTACTCTGTCTCCATCTTCTCTTCTCTCTCTTTCCATTTTGAATGAGAGCCTTGCTGGTTAGAGTATTCTTGGTTGCAGGGCCTCATTTTCCATATGGATTATTTTTTGCCATTCCCTCTGGCTTGTTTCTTTTTTTTTTTTCTATTTAATAATCATTTGATAATCTTTTCAGAACACCTTTATATGTTATTTGCTCTTTCTCTTTTGATGATTTTAGGATTTTTTTCTTGTGTTTGAAATTTGCCATTTTAAGTATGATGTGTTTTGGAGTGGGTCTGTTTGGATTCATTTTCATTGGGACCCTCTGTGGTTCTTGAACTTGAGTAATGTTTTCACTCATCATGTTAGGAAATATTTTTATCATTACTTTTTTTTTTAACACTTTTTCCATTCCTTGTTTCTCTTCTCCTTTTGGTATCCCTATGATATGAATGTTATTGCCTTTCAGCTTGTCCTGCAGCTCTCTTAAATCCTCTTCATTCTTTTCAGTCTTTTTTCATTTTTGTTGCACTGTTTGAAATATTTTTCTACGTTGTCCTCAAGCTCACTGATCTGAACCTCTGCTTCCATTAACCAGCTGTTAGGAAATTGTGTTTTTTATTTCCTCCTGGTTCTTCCTGATAGTTTCTATGACCTTTTTATTTTAAGATTTTATTTATTTATTATTTTTAGAGAGAGGAAGGGGGAGAGGTGGAGAGGGAGAGAGACATCAATGTGTGGTTGTCCTTCACCTGCCTCCACCTAAGGATGTGGCTGCAGACCTTGCTTGAAGCCTGGTTATGTGCCCTGACTGGGAATTGAATCAGCAACTTTTGGGTTCACAAGCCAGCACCTTATCCACTGTACCACCAGGCAGGGCAACTATGTCCAATTTAATATCTGTGTACTTCTCAATAACTTCCTTGTATCTTCCATATGGTTCTTCATAGTTCCCCTGGAGTTGTTTGTAGTTTTCTTTGAGCTTGCTGAGCTCATTGAGCTTCTCTATTATCATTATTTTGAATTCCATATCTAATAATTGGCTAGCCTCTGTTTCATTTAGTGATCTTTCTGGGGATTCCTCCTTTCTTTTTGGTGATGAAATGTTTCTTTTTCTCACCATTTTTAGGTTTCATTGTAATCCCATCAGACTTTAATCAGCTGCCAGACTAAGCACAGTAAGATGGAAGGATTGATTCAATTGTAATCCTCTCAATCCATGATCCACTGTCAGGCTGAGATGCAGCTTGGGGGAATAGATCAATTCAATTGTAAATCAAGGCATCTGTGATTAGCATCCAAGCTCAGACCCTGCTGGGCTAGACAGAGATTTTCAACTACAATCCAATAGATCTTTGATTAGCCACCAGCTCAGGTGGAGCTTGTTGGGACAGATTCAGATGTAAAGCAATGAATCTGTGATCAGCTGCCAGGCTCAGATGCTGCTGGTCTAGAATGAAATATTTGATTTAACCCAATGAATCTGTGACTAGCTTCCAGGCTAAGAGGTCACTTTGCTAGTTAGAAAGAGTCAAGTATAATCCAATCAGTTTGTGATCAGCCTCCAGGCTCAAGTGTCACTGGGCAGTACAAACAGTTTCAGTTGTAAATCATTGAATCTGTCATCAGTCTCCAGGCCTAGGTGCCAGTAGATGAGACAGACCAACTCAGTTGCAAACCAGTGAATCCTCAATCAGCCACCAGGCTTACACGCCACTGTGCAGGTCTGTCTGACTAAGCTATAAATCAAATAGTTTGGTAATCAGCCACCAGGTCCAGGCACTGCTGGGTTAGAAATACCTCTTCAGGTGCAAACTATTGTATCTGTGCTTAGACACAGCAGATGGGAGATATTTATTTAGATGTAAATCACAGGATTGTGATCAGGTGCCATGCTCAGGCACCACTGGGTGGGGCAGATTGCTTCCACTGGGTGGGGCTTTGAGGCCTGCTCATATGGTAGCTGGTTGGCACAATGTAGTCCACCTGAGGTGTGGGCAATGAGTCAGCACTGGGATCCCCACAGCTGCCTCCCCACTTCTCTCCTCCAAGCCACAGCCACAAAGTCTCCCCAAGCATCTTCAGTCCATTCTGCCCTCCCTCTGCCAAAGCCCAGGTTAAATGGGTCCAATGTATTTTTGTTGTCATCACCTTAGTAGTTCTCTCTCTCCAACACTATCTTAGGCTAATAAATTCCATGGCTTTCTGCCCTTCTCACCTGTATACTGCTTTACTCTCCACAGTATTACTGTAGGCTGGGAAAACCAGATGGGGGACCAGAACCCACCCTTCTCTGGTTGAGCCCCTGGCTTTGTCCCTTTGGCTGCTGCCTCTGGTGAGGTCCCAGCCAGCCCTCTCTCATTTCTGTGATTCCTACCAGTCACATTGTGATGAAGTATCCTCTTCCATTCTGTCCATGGTTATAAGGCTTCTTTCCAGCTGGTATTCTGTTGGTAATACCAGCTGATTTTTTCTCCAAAAA
The DNA here is from genome assembly GCA_004026585.1 of Noctilio leporinus. NCBI lineage: Eukaryota > Metazoa > Chordata > Mammalia > Chiroptera > Noctilionidae > Noctilio > Noctilio leporinus. Next base: position 5,673 of record PVIW01004507.1, read on the forward strand.
AGTAATTCCAGATGCAACCTGGGAGGAGATTGGTGTAGTTCCACTTACTCCTCCACCATCTTGCCAGACCCCTGCTGAAAGAAATTAAAGAAAATCTAAATAAATGGGAAAAATCTCTCCTATAACTTGAATTGGAAAATTTAATATTGGTAAGGTGTCAATTCTATCTCAGTCTATAGATTCAATACAATTTCTATCAAAATTTCAATGGTCATTTTAGTAGAAATGAAAATGCCTGACCTCCATATTAATATGGAATTACAAGGGTCCCAAACATTCAAAACAATATTGCAAAAGAAAAACAACATTGGAGGACTTACACTTCCCAATTTCAAAACTTACTATACACATACAATAATCAAGAGTGTGGTACAGGTATAAGGATAGATGTATAAATAAATTAATAAAATTTAGAAGAGAGAAATAAACCCATATATCTCTGGTCAATTGATTTTCAGCAAAGGTGGCAAGAAGAGTCTCTTCAACACATCTTATTGAGATAAACTGGATATTCATATACAAAACAAAAAGACATGTTACTTACACTATATGCAAAAAATAACTCAGAATGGATCACTGACTTACATATCAGAGCTGAAAGCATAAACCTTTTAGAATAAAAAATAAAAATAAATTTTATGAGCTTAGATTTGGTAATGGGACCTTAGATATGTTAACAAAAGTGCAAGAAACAAAAATAAATACATTTAATTTCACCAAACAAATGTACTTGTGCATCAAAGGACACTATCAAGAAAGTTAAAAGACAACCTAGTCAATAAAATATTTCCAAATCATATAGCTGAAAAAGTTCTAGTGTATAGAATATATAAAGGACCCTTCCAAGTCAACAACATAGAAGGAAGCAGATAGCTCAGCTTAAAAATGGGAAGATCATTTAAAGAGCTATAATGTTAAAAAGTTGAAAAAAAAAAAAACAAAACCCAAGAAATAAGTGAATGGAAAGATGTGTGACATTATTAGCCATGAGTAAAATCCTGATATATTGGATAAATCACAATGAGATACTACTTCACACCTACAAGCATGAGTAAATTTTTTTAATTCAAAGAAATCATAAATATTGGTAAGAAACTGGAACACTTTAATACTGGTCTTGGGACCATAACATTGTTTAGCTGCTATGAAGAACATTTTGCTGGCTCCTCCAAGAATTAAACATAGCATTTCAAAAAAACCCCACAATTCCTCTATCATCTACATATCTGAGAGAATTAAAAATGGGTTCTTAAACAAATACTTGATTATGAATGTTAGTAGTAGCAGTATGTACAAGAACAAAATAGTATAAATAATCTGCCCATCAACTGATTAATGGATAAATAAATTATGGCATATATGTTCAATGGAAAGAAATTTTCTCATAAATTAGCAATGAATTCCTGATACATGCTACATCATGAATGACCCTCAAAAACATTAAACTAATTGGAGAAAAAAAAAAAACAGACACAAAAAAGTACACATGGTATGATTCAATTTATATGAAATACCCAGAATATGCAAATTTATAGAGGCAAGATATATAGGTGTTGCCAGTGGGTAGAGGGAGGGGATAATGGGTAGTAACTGTGTATGGGTATGGGATTTTCTTTGGGGGTGAAAAAAGTGACTTGAAATTAGATAAAATACTTAAAGACTATTTTTAGTGTACAAAATGCTACTGAACTTTTCACTTTAAAGTGTTTAATTTTGTTATATAAATTTTATCTCAATAAAATGAAGTTATATATTGTCATTTATGATGGAATGTTGTTGAATAATATATAGGCAACTAGAATCAGCATTTGCAACTCAGAGCCAAACAAGTTGGGGTCAGGAGGAAGGGAGAAATACAAATATTGAATGTGTTTTATGATGCTTGAATTCTTTACCATGTGCCTATATTATCTTTAGAATAAAACATTAAACTGATTTTTAAAATTAGTGAAATAAGAGGTACTCTGAAAGTAATAGTAGCAACAGTTGCTAATAAATTTGTTTTTGGAATAAGGGAAAGAAGGGCAACAGAAAGCAAAAGACCATTTCTAGCAGTAGTAAGGTTAGATGAAGGAAGTATTACTGAACAAATTTTTTAAGGAATTTTAGGGACTAAGAATGAGAAGGAAAATATATACATTGGCCACCATGAAGTGTAGGAGCTTGTAGAAAGGAAGATCACTTCATCCTACATAATTTGCAGCATCCATAGCCTAATTATGCAAAAAAAGAAAAGCACAACAATAACAACACATCCCTCACAGTTCATATAGACTATAAAAGATTAAATTTAGCAATTATTTTTGAACCACTAGAAACAAGACACCAGACTATTAAATAAAGGAATCAGCTGCATCACATGGACATAATTTATATCAGGTGTATTCACTAGAATCAAAATATAGCAGTTGTATTTCCAAAGTTTCCCAGGAGTACAGTGTCATCTAGTATTGCAAAATGAACTGGTACTAAAAGTGAGAGGTATGCTAAAATTTTGCCATCAAAATAGTATTCATGGATCACCATTGAAATGTGTCTCTTAAGGGAACTTCAGTAAGACTGACTCATTTTGCGTTGCAAGGATTCTGTTATAATGGGTCCCCTACCTCATGGGCATAATTAGAGTGTAGAACTTGTCTTCAAAGCAAGTTCACTAACTATCCATGATTAAACATATTTTTATTATGTGCATATTCCTATTCTGTAGTATCAGCTGAAGCTTTCCCTATTTCCAAAAAATAAGCATCTTCACCTATAAACTTACAAAACTATGCCACACACAACCAGAGTAATGATAAAATGGCTTAACCTCACTATTTAGTGAAAAGGGGCTGTGTTAGACTTGAACAAATTAAGCAACCTTAAATTAAAAACAGAAAAACTGACCAATAACAGAGATTGTGAGTGGATAAGAGATTTTAGAACCAGATGAAGAAAAAACAAAATCCAATTGAATTCTTTCAAAAGAGTTCAATTTCGGCATGGATAACATGCATCTAAAGAATTTCCCCCTACAAATTAATGGTACAAAAGTTCCAGGCTGTGACAACTCTTTCAGAGCTATTCTATGTTTGCTAAATGGAACGTAGCAGGGATCTGAAATGGTGCTATACCACAGAAAATAATTCCTGGAGAACTAACTTAATATTTTTACCACTGAGAAGGACTGGAATCAACCTTCAATTCAATTATGTGTAAAGAAGAAGTGTAATTACCTGCATAGATAGTAATTAGGGAAAATGATAATACATTTCTTTGTTATCTGGTAGATAGCAAGGCTTTCTTGTTTAATATGCTAACCTCTTATATAGTAAAGATAACAAATTAGTTACTATAATTCAATCAAAGTATCACCTAACAGTAAAATATCAGAAAAAAATAATAAACATTTTTCTAATGTAATACTATACTTCTTTGCTCTGTTGGAATTCATGCTATCCAGGTAAAATTAAAGAATTTCCTTGTGAGCATTCTTCCCAGGATACTATAACAGCATCACTGAAAAGCTACAAACTACTAGCAGCTTCTTTTTTTAAACTTTTTTTTCAATTATAGTTCATATTCAATATTATTTTGTGTTAGTGTTTTTTACTTATATGTGGAATCTAAAAAAGAAAACATACACAGACTCATAGATACATAGAACGGACTGATAGTAGCCAGTGGGAAGGGGGATTGGGAGACTGGATTAAAAAGGTAAAAAGATTAAGAAGTACAAATTGGTAGTTACAAATTAATCATGGGGATGTAAAGTGTAGCATAAGTAACATAGTCATTAATATTGTAATAACTATGTATGGTGGTGGTTTGTTACTGAAAATGTTAGGGGAAACACTATGCTATACATCTGAAACTAATATAAAATAATATTGAATTAAGCTGTAATTGAAAAGTATAGAGGCCTCTTTCTAAGCATAAAGCATTAGAGTCATTATAGTAACACCATGCTTTTTCATCCTGACTTAAAATCATTTTAGGTATCAGATATCTACCATAGACATTCAGATTGTGCCTACACAATTAATAGCAATATTGCATTCACAGAAATGTGGGTTGATGAAATCAGCTGCATTATGCATATATAGTGGCAGAATTGGCATGTACCCAGGACTGTCAGCTGTTGCTATCACAGATTGGCCTATTGAGTTGCAAATTAAGGGGCAAGACGTGTAGGACACTGCAGGATGTCTTTTTTTGAGAGTTAAGATTATAATTGTCTAGTCACTGGCTCCTATTTCACCTAATCTACCTAAGTGCTAGATGGTCATATCCAGTAAGTTTCCATATCCAGGAAGCCTATTATTTAACTCAGGGCAGTCAAGAGCATGATGGTCTAGTTGTGCAGTACAGATGTCCTAAAAATCATGCTGTTTTAATTTAATGTCTTTCATTTATGTCCTTAATCCCTCCAGATTATGAAAGGTAATAACAAATCTGTAGTTTGATAACTATTTTGAGATGATGAGCTGCTATATATTATTTCATTCATCCCAGTTCCTAATGATTTGTCTTTTATGAGAAGTACTATAAAAATAAAGCTGTATCACATGATGAAAAGACCTGAGACATTGAGTCACTGATAGAAATGAACTGGTGATTAAAATCTCCCTGAGATTTTCATAGTGATTAGGTGACCTTGACAGCTATATTAATCGACTTCCCACTTAGCACCAAAAGGACTGTCAAGGGGGAAAAATAGAAATTGTACAAATCTATTAGGGGTAAAGAAATAGCTTACTCTTTTTGATACAGTCTTCTTTCTATGGCACTTTAAAAACTGCAAAGAGGAAAAAAGAAAATGTTAGAACAATGGATGGTATGAGAGAACAAAAGCAAAGAGGAGGGCGATGCAGGTGGCTAGAATCAGTAAAACCCACAGTGGAGCCCTGGCTGGTGGCTCAGTGGATAGGTGCTGGACTGTAAACCCAAAGGTTGCTGGTTTGATTCCCCAGCCAAACACATACCAGGTTGCAAGCCAGGTCTCCAGCCAGGTCCATGGCTTGCTGGAGGCAAGTGAAAAACAACTATACATTGATGTTTCTCTCCCTCTCTGCCTCTCTCCCTTCCCTCTCTCTGGAAATAATAAATAAAATAAAATAAAATAAAAATACCACACAGTGGATAATATCCTCTGACTGAATGTGTTACAACCACCTACAATATTAAAAGAAATGATAGGTAAGATTACTGTTTTAATCATGGAAATGTAGAGTTTCATAAATGGCTCCTTGGAGAAAGGGGAAGTATTTATTACCACATGAGGCAAGTTTAAACAAAAAAGGAAGGTGAAAAGAAAAACTAAGAAATTTCAAATTATGAACCATTTTCCCCTCTGGGTGGTAGAAAAAATCCTAGATGTATTAATAAAAAATAAAATCACAAAAGTTTTAGGAAACTAGGGACTTGTCAAAGAAGACAATGAATATTCAGGAAGGGCACTCAGTCAAATAGAATTTAGTTAATTCAGTCTGGAGGCAAAGAAAGACATTCTGAGATAAAGCAGGCAGCAGTGAAACCAACTCTCTCAATAGGCATAAAATATATATTTCTCAGAATTCCAGGCAGAATGAACAGTTTGAGAAAGAAAAGTTTGGTTTGAGAAGATTTCCAGTATGGGGAATCAATAGAAGGACTCAAGTATTCTTATTTTATGAGTTTTATTATGATCCACAGAAATGTGTTAGCATAGTAGCTGTCAGTCTTAGAGAAAGAAAGAGGGAAGAAGAAACATAAATTTTAGCATACAACTTTTTCTTAGGCATGTAGTATAGGAATGATGCAATTGTACAGACCATAAAACAAACAGATGTGTCTAAGGTTCAAAGTCATGTGTCTTTATATGTTCTCATTCATTTACAACTCATACTCTGTTGCTTACACTTTTGCCTTCTTACTTCTGAATCTTGCTCCCCAATGTATAGTATTGATCATAAACTCATATTAAACTGATACTCTACCACCATAGACAGGTGAATGGTATAATAAGATATTTGGAGAAAAGCCAAAGATATGTAATGAAAAAGCAGGTTGAGTTTTTTGTGTATAAAACAGATAGAGAATAAAACCAGGTATGCTTGCTGGATATTAGACAGGAATTTATGTTTTCAAAAGAAATGTGAGAGCCCTGGCTGATGTGGCTCAGTGGATTAAGCACTGGCCTGTGAACCCAAGTGTTGCTGGTTCAATTCTCAGTCAGGGCACATACCAGGTTGCAAGCCAGGTTTCTAGCCTGGTCCCCAGCTGGAGGCAGATGAAAGGAAACAACCATAAATTGATGTTTCTCTCCCTTTCTTCCTCCCCCCATTCCCCTTTCTCTAAAAATGATGAATAAAATTAAAAAAAAAAAAGAAAGAAATGTGACATTACAAATAACCCTAAATAACTCTAATTATATGAAAAATATTGAAATGGAAAAGTAAATTCATTTTGCTCTGCTAAAAGATGGTGCTGAGAAAATATAATTAATTATAAGAGTGTGAAATTAATGAGAACATTAATTTTACATTTTGAGATGAAGAAAACTTTTTTTTGCACATGGATTTATGTCAACTACAGGGTAAAGAAAAAAATTATATATATATATATATCCACGTAAAAATCCAGATATTATACTGAAAAATAATACTGATTATGAAAACTCATTAATAATAGTCATAGATGATTATACCACTGTTCTTTTTTCTCTGCAAGTTAACATTTATTGGACAAAAATCTTCAGTTCCAATGTTATTGAATCTATTAATTTTTCACCTTATATTTTTTATATTTTAAGACATTCTTTTTTTTAAATTTTATTGTTGTTGTAGTACGTCCATCCCCTTTTTACTCCCCTCTGTCCCCTTCCACACTCACTCACTCCCCCACAAAGTCAATCCCACTGGTTGTCCATGTCCATGGTTCTTCCATACTAGGTTCTTGTCTAAACTGCTCCCCTTCTTCACCTCTTCCTCACCTCTCTCTCCGCCAACCTTCCCCCTGCCCACTGAAGGCCTATTCACTGTGTTCATGTACCTGGTTCTGTTTTGCTTGTTGTTTGTTTTGTTCATTATTGTCCCGTAATGGGTGAGATCATATGGTATTTGTCTTTCACCAACTGGCTTATTTCACTCAGCATAATACTTTCTAGTTCCATCCATGTTGTTGCAAAGGGTAGGAGTTCCCTCTTTCTTTCTGCTGTGTAGTATTCCATTGTGTAAGTGTACCAAGTTTTTTGATCCAATCATCCACTGATGGGCACTTAGGCTGTTTCCAACATTTTGCTATTGTAAATAATGCTGCTATGAACATAGTGGTACATAGGTTCTTGTGAATTGGTGTTTCAGGAATCTTCAGATATAGTCCTAGTAGTGGAATTGCTGGATCAAAAGGCAGTTCCATTTTCAGTTTTTTAAGGAAACGCCATACTGTTTTCCATAGTGACTGCACCAGCCTGCATTCCCACCAACAGTGCACCAGGGTTCCTTACTCCCTACATCCTCGCCAACACCTGTTTGTTGTTTTGTTGATGATTGCCATTCTGACAGGGGTGAGGTGGAATCTTATTGTGGTTTTAATTTACATCTCTCTGATGACTAGTGATTTTGAGCATTCTTTCATATGCCTTTGGGCCCTTTGTATGTCTTCCTCACAGAGTTGTCTGTGCAGGTCCTCTGATCATTTCTTAAATGGACTGTCTCCCTGGTGTTGAGTTACAAGAGTTCTTTCTATATTTTGGATATCAAATCCTTGTCTGAGATATCATTGGCAAATATGTTTTCCCATAGAGTTGGTTTCCGTTGCATTTTGCTGGTTTTTTACTTAGCTGAACAGAAACTTTTCAGTTTGATATAGTCCCATTTGTTTATTTGTTCTCTGATTTCCTTTGCCCTAGGAGAAATATCAGTAAATATATTTCTGCATAGGATATCTAAAATTTTACTGTCTATATTTTTTTCCAGGACTTTTATGTTGATACTGCTTATGTTTAAGTCCTTTATCCATCTTGAGTTTATTCTGCTATATGGTGTAATGTGCTGGTCTTGTTTTATTTTTTTGGATGTTGCTGTCCAGTCCTCCCAACACCACTTATTGAAGAGATTGTTTTTACTCCATTTTATGTTCCTTCCTCCTTTGTCAAATATTAATTGCCTATAGAGTCCTGGGTTTATTTCTGGGCTCTCTATTCTGTTCCATTGATCTATATGTCTATTCTTATGCCAATGCCAGGCTGTTTTGATTATAATAGCCTTGTAGTATAGTTTGATGTCTAGTATTGTGATTCCTCCTACCTTGTAATTCTTCCTCAAGATTGCTGTGGCTATTCATGGGCATTTTCGGCACCATATAAATTGTGGGAGTGTTTTTTATATTTCTGTGAAGTCTGTCATTGGTATTTTAATTGGGATGGCATTGAATCTATAGATTGCTTTGGGTAGTATGAACATTTTAATGATGTTCATTCTTCCCATCTGTGAATATGGTATGTGCTTCCATTTATTTGTATCTTCCTAAATGTCTTTCTTCAATATTATGTAGTTTTCTGAGAACAGTTATTTTGCTTCCTTGGTTAAGATGATTCCTAAGTACTTTATTATTCTTGTTGCTATGGTAAATGAGATTTGTTGCCTAGCTTCTATCTCTGATGTTTCATTACTGGTATACAAAAATGCTTTTGATTTCTGAATATTGACTTTATATCCAGCTATTTTGCTAAGTTTGCTTATTAGGTCAAGTTAGTTTTTGGTGGATTTTACAGGATTTTTTATGTACACTATCATGTCATTTGCTAATAATGACAGTTTGACTTCCTTCTTTCCAATTTGGATACCTTTGATTCCTTTTTCTTCTCCGATACCTATGGCTACAAGGTCCAACGGGATGTTGAACATTAGTGGGGAAAGTGGGTAGCCTTGTCTTGTTCCTGATCTTATGGGGAAAGCTTTTAGTTTTTGCCCATTGAGTATAATGTTGGCTTCAAGTTTCTCATCCATGGCCTTTATGATGTTGAGGTATGCTCCCTCTCTTCTCTTTTTGCTGAGTGTTTTGATCATAAATGGTTGTTGTACTTTATCAAATGCTGTGTCCACATCTTTTGATATGATCATATGTTTTTTGTCTTTTAGTTTGTTTATGTGGTGTATTATGTTTATTGATTTGCAAATGTTGTACCATCCTTGCATCCCTGGGATGAAACCCACTTGATCATGGTGTATGATCTTTCTTTATTACAGTGTATATATGTGTTACAGTTTAAGTGGTTTTTAAAAATAAATCCATTAATAAACATTACATTGTTTATTAATTTTGATGTTCCAATTCTCCTATATTTGACTAGTCAGAACACTTTCAAGTTATATGTTATTTGAATATTTTCTTTAGTTTCTGGCACAAAGTATTCGGGGCTCACACTGTGCTTTACCTATGCCAATCTGGGATCAGACATTTTTTCAAACAGCTGTATACCTATTAATAAGGATTGATATTTAGAAACCAATATGTGTGTGTTATGTGGGATCTCATTGCTTTTAGCCCCTTGAAATTGACAAAGCCAGAAATTCATTAGTTTATGCCAATATTTCCATTTCCAGTTTATCCCCATAGTTGTTGCCCTCCTCTATTCCATAGTTATATCTCCTTTATTCTCTAATAAAAATACATCTCCTTCTCCAAAATAAGGTACATATTTAATATTTACTTGGTCCTACAATATGCATAAACCTCTTTCAGAATACTAAGCATCCATTTATCTATCAATTGAAAGGTGTTCAACAGTTATTTTCAATTTTATTTTAAGTTATCTTATTGTTATAGCTGAAAATATATGGTCAAAGTACTGTTTCCTTAAATGTTGATTGTGTTATTTCTTTAAAATATAGCTGTGTACATTTCTGCTATTTGCATTCAGTTTTAGTAAAGTCTTCCCCCATTTTAGTTTATTTGGTTTTATTATATTTTTTAAAATATTTTATTTATTGTTCTTAAAGGGACAGGAAGGGAGAGAGGCAGAGAGGGAGAAAGACATCAATGTATGGTTGTCTTTCACCTGCCTCCAGCTAAGGACCTGGCTGGAGACCTGGCTTGCAACCTGGTTATGTGCCCTGGCTGGGAATTGAACCAGCAACATTTAGTTCCACAGGCCAGCGACTTTTCCACTGTGCCATCAGCCAAAGCAGATTGTGTTCTTGTATACATAGAACATCATAATAATTGCTATCACTTCCCATCAATTTCACAGTGTCTAACTTCCATACACATGGATTGTGGGAACAAATTTCATAGATTATAATTTAACCATCCATGGATATTTAAAAGATATATGTGTATTTTTTAATTCACCTTCCTCCTTATACAGGGTACATGCAAACAATTGACAAAATTTTAGTAAAATAAAGAACATACCACAAAAGTGTTATATTTTGAAATAAATTCATTCTTATTTCAAAATACATAGAGTCATTGTTTTTTAATTGTTCAAAAACATCTCCATTTGCTGCAATAATAGACTCAATTCAACTTCAGAATCTTGAGCACACTTTAATTAACTTTTCTTTATTCATAGGCATCATAACATATTCAATCTTAGCTTTAACAACCTCTTTGTTGGAATGAGGTTGTTTATCAACTTCTCTCCCACAAATGCTCCATACATAACAGTCTAAAGGATTTATATCTGGTGAACTAGGTGGCCAGATTTCCTTTGACCAGAATTCAGGAACATGAACACTGAGACACTCATAACTTTTTGGTGTTATGCGCTGGTGCATGATTTTGTTGGAAAATAAAATGACCTCCATTTGTGACTTGGTACATCCATGGTACAACTACTTCTCTTAAAACATCAAGGTAAACATCCTGGAACTTCATTGATGATCTCCTGGAGTCTGTGTACAACATCTGGACTTTCGTGGTCCTTGCATACCTTATATATTTTCCTTGTTGGAGTGGTGACATCAGGATCAGCATCAAACACTTTCATGTTGTAAAGTGTATGTATAGGGATGTTATGGAAGTCCACAATTTCCTTAGCACTTTGCCCTACATGCAGTCCAGAAATTATGGTTGCTCTAACATCGTATTCATTTGACATGATGGTAGCTATCAGAATTTAATGTTTTATATCTGAAGCAATGATGTTAAATCATAACCCTAGAAATATATTTTTTCAAAATTAATATGAATAACCCAAAATAAGGAGATGCAAAGTTATTGCCAATTGATTGTATGCACCCTTTACTAAGACAGAGACTTTTAACCTACCCTATGATTTCTGTAAGTAACAGTAATGATGATAATATTTTTGGGTTTGTCTATGCATAACATTATTATATGAGGTTTAAAAAGCTGGTTAGCCTTCTCAACCTATTCCAAAAATTCAAAGAAGAAGGAAGGCTCCCAAACACTTTCTATGAGGCCAGTATTATTCTAATCCCTAAACCAGGTCAAGACATAACTTAGAGAGAAAACTATAGGCCAATGTCTCTGTTGAACATAGGTGCTAAGATTCTCAACAAAATATTGACCAACCAGATCCAGCAATACATTACAAAGATCATACACCATGATCAAGTGGGTTTCATCCCAGGGATGCAAGGATGGTACCAGAGTCACAAATCAATAAATGTAATACACCACATAAACAAAATAAAATTCAAAAATCATAAGATCATATCAATAGATGCAGAAAGAGCATTTGATAAAGTATAACCACCATTTATGATCAAAACACACAGCAAAAAGAGAAGAGAGGGAGCATACCTCAACATCATAAAGGCCATAGATAAGAAACCTGAAGTCAACATCATACTCAATGGACAAAAACTAAAAGCTTTCCCCATAAGATCAGGAACAAGACAAGGCTGCCCACTTTCCCCACTAATGTTCAACATCCCTTTGGAACTTGTAGCCATAGGTATCGGAGAAGAAAAAGGAATCAAAGGTATCCAAATTGGAAAGAAGGAAGTCAAACTGTCATTATTGGCAAATGACATGATAGTGTACATAAAAAATCCTATAAAATCCACCAAAAACTAACTTGACCTAATAAGCAAATTTAGCAAAATAGCTGGATATAAAGTCAATATTCAGAAATCAAAAGCATTTTTGTATACCAGTAATGAAACATCAGAGATAGAAGCTAGGCAACAAATCTCATTTACCATAGCAACAAGAATAATAAAGTACTTAGGAATCATCTTAACCAAGGAGGCAAAAGAACTGTTCTCAGAAAACTACATAACATTGAAGAAAGACATTTAGGAAGATACAAATAAATGGAAGCACATACCATATTCACGGATGGGAAAAATGAACATCATTAAAATATCCATACTACCCAAAACAATCTATAGATTCAATGCCATCCCAATTAAAATACCAATGACAGACTTTACAGATTCAGAAAAAACACTCCAACAATTTATATGGAGCTGAAAATGCCCATGAATAGCCACAGCAATCTTAAGAAAGAAGAACATTGTATGAGGAATCACAATAACAGACATTAGAATATACTACAAGGTTACTATCATCAAAACAGTCTGGCATTGGTGTAATAATAGACATATAGATCAATGGAACAGAATAGAGAGCCCAGAAATGAACCCAGGACTCTGTGGTCAATAAATATTTGACAAAGGGGGAAGGAACATAAAATGGAATAAAAATAGTCTCCTCAACAAGTGGTGTTGGGAGAGCTGGACAGCAACATGCATAAAAGTAAAACAAGACCACCAAGTTACACCGTACACCAGAATAAACTCAAGATAGATAGAGGACTTAAGCAGTGCCACCGTAAAAGTCCTGGAGAAAAATATAGGCAGGAAAATTTTAGATATCCTATGCAGAAATATGTTTACTGATACTTCTCCTAGGGCAAAGGAAATCAGAGAACAAATAAACAAATGGGACTATATCAAACTGAAAAGTTTCTGTTAAGCTAAATTAAAAAAACAGCAAAATGAAAAGGGAACCAACTCAATGGGAAAACATATTTGCCAATGATATCTCAGACAAGGGTTTGATATCCAAAATATATAAAGAACTCATGTGACTCAACACCAGGGAGACAGACAGCCCAATTAAAAAATGGGCAAAGACCTGCACCGACAACTCTCTGAGGAAGACATACAAAGGTCCCAAAGGCACATGATAGAATGCTCAACATCACTAGCCATCAGAGAGAGACAAATTGAAACCACAATAACATACCACCTCACACCTGTCAGAATGGCAGTCATCAACAAAGCAACAAACAAGTGTTGGCAAAGATGTGGGGAAGTGGGAACCCTGGCACACTGTTGGTGGGAATACAGGCTGGTGGAGCCACTACGGAAAATGGTATGTAGTTTTCTGAAAAAACTGAAAATGGAACTGCCTTTTTATCCAGCAATTACACTACTAGGACTATATTCAAAGAACTCTAAAACACCAATTCATAAGAACCTATGTACCTCTATGTTCATTGTAGTCCTATTTACATTAGCCAAGTGCTGGAAACAGCCTAAGGGCCCATCAGTGGATAAATGTATCAAAAAACTTTGGTATATTTACACAATGGAATACTACACAGCAGAAAGAAAGAAGGAACTCCTACCCTTTGCAGCAACATGAATGGAACTGGAAAGTAATTTGCTTAGTGAAATAAGCCTGTCAGTGAAAGACAAATAGCATATGATCTCAAATGAGCAAAACAAACAAAAAAGTAAAACAGAACCAGATACATGAATGCAATGAATAGACCTTCAGTAGGCAGGGGGTGCAGGAAAGGGCAAGAATTAGTCAAAGAAGGGGGGCAGTTTAGTCAAGGAGCTAGTCTGGAAGAACCATGGACAGGACAACAAGTGGAATTGACTTTGGTGGAGGAGTGGGTGAGTGAGCAAGGGGACATTGGGGAGGGAGTAAAAAGGGGTTGGATATAATACAACAAGAAGAAAAAAATTTTTTTAAAGATTTTATTTCATTATTTTTAGAAAGAGGGGAAGGGAGAGAGGCAGAGAGGGAGAGAGACATCAATGTATGGTTGTGTTTCACTTGCCTCCAGCCACAGACCTGACTGGAGATCTGGTTTGCAACCTTGTTATGTGCCCTGGCTGGGGAATCGAACCTGCAACCTTTGGGTTCACAGGCCGGCGCCTTAACCACTGTGCTACCAGCCAGGGCTAAGAAGAAAATTAAATTAAAAAAAAAAGTTTTTTAACCCTGACTAGTTGCAGGCTTGCAAACCCAAAGGTCACTGGTTTGATTCCCAGCCAGGGCACATAACCAGGTTGCAAGCCAGGTCTCCAGCCAGGTCTGTACCTGGAGGCAGGTGAAAAGCAACCATACATTGATGTTTCTCTCCCTCTCTGCCACTCTCCCTTTCCCTCTCTCTAAAATTAATAAGTTAAAATCTTTTTAAAAATGTGTCAAAAACAGTTGTTTAGTAATATTTGTGCCTATAATAATGTCAACATGTAAATGAAGTAACACAATTAGTTATACCTAAGCAGTATTTTTCTTTCCTTATTTAATTTTTGTAATTTCTACTAATCAGATGATAACTTAAAGGTACTTTGTTGTAACAAAACCATATACTACATTTCATCACAATGATATGGATAACTTATGACTCAATTGTCAATTAATATACAGACATATACATAAACAGAAGACCTTCTGAAAATTACAGTAGAAAACTTAAATTGAAACTAAAACTATGATTTTTATAACCAAACCTCAAATTAACTTCACAGTAGTTCTGAGTATTTTGGAAGTAACAACTTTAAAAATATTTTAAATATTATTGAGTCCTATCTGAGAAAAAAATGTACATATACATGTTCCCTCCTGCACAAGTGGCTACCATCTTATTTAAACCCTGATGGTGTCCTGTGATACATTGGATAGCGTGACTAATTTCTGTCACCTGCAAAATCTCAAAATCTGCACAGGCCCAATAAGCTCTTTTATCACCAGTCTATGGTCAAAAAGTCCTCCCATATCCTTGGCTCTGAGGTTTGGCCATAGAGATTTGCATAACTAAGGAACTAGTTACCAGCCACAGATATGCAAAGTACCTCTTTCAGGAAAAATGGCTGTACTTCAGTGTCCCATCCCCCATCCTGAAACCACCTACTTTTGGGATGGCTTTCTTCTATCCTGTAGCAATCTAAGGTACTTGGGCTTACAACCTTAGTTTATTAATTTGGTATTGGAGGTTAAAATTCAGCCTATAACAGTGACTTTGACATTTTTAAAGAAACTATCCAGCTATTTTGTAAACTATTCCTTAATTTGTGTTTGTTCAATATTTCCTCATGTTTATTTTTAGGTTATACATTTTTAAGTACTGCCACAAAAGATAAGGCTGCATCTTTTTCCAAGAATCATATCAGAAGGCATACAAGGTTGATATGTCTTTTTTATAATTAATTGTTGTTGTATTACATTTATCACATTTTTCCACATTGCTCTCCCTTGCCCAACCATCCCCATCCCCCCTCCCACACTCAATCCCCACATGTTCTCCATGCCCAGGGGTTATTTATACTAGTTCCTTTATTAAATTGTTCCCATAATTTGCATCTTCTCCCCAGCCCCTCTCTGCACACTGTCAGTCTGTTCTTTGATTCCATGCCTAGGGTTCTATTTTGCCTGCTTGTGTGGTTTATTCATTAGTCTCCTATATTAGGTAATATCATATGGTATTTATCTTTCAGTTACTGGATTATTTCACTAAGCATAATACTATCCAGTTCCATTCATGTTGTCACAACTGCTGCATACGTAGTGTTCCATTATGTAAGCATACCAAAGTTTTTGATCCATTTAGCCACTGATGGGCACTTAGGCTGTTTCCAGCACTTAGCTATTGTAAATAGCGCTGCTATGAACATAGGGGTGCATAGGTTCTTCTTACTTGTTTTAGGGTTCTTTGGGTATAATTCTAGTAGTGGAATGGCTAGATCACAAAGCAGTTTTATTTTTAGTTTTTTGAGGAAATTCCATACTGTTTTCCATGGTGGCTGCAACAGTCTGCATTCCCACCAACAGTGCACCAGGGTTCCCTTTTCTCCACATTCTCAGCAGAACTCCTTATTGGTTGATTGGTTAATGATGGCCATTCTGACAGATGTGAGGTGATATCTTATTGTGGTTTTAATTTTGCTTCTCTCTGGTGGCTAGTGATCTTGAACATTCTTTCATATGCCTATTTTCCCTCTGTGTGTCCTCCTCAGAGAGGTGTCTATTCAGGTCCTTTGCCCATTTTTTAAATTGGATTGTCTGTTATCCTGGTGTTTAGTCATATAAGTTCTTTATATATTTTGGAGATCAAACTGTGTCTGAGGAAACATTGGAAAATATGTTTTCCCACACAGTTGCAGGTGAAATGTGTACATATAAAACCTGATAGACCCTGGCTGGTAGCACAGTGGATACGGCGCCGGTCTGTGAACCCAAAGGTTGCAGGTTCGATTCCCAGCCAGGGCAACATAACCAGGTTGCAAGCCAGGTCTCCAGTCAGGTCTGTGGCTGGAGGAAGGTGAAAAGCAACCATACATTGATGTCTCTCTCCCTCTCTGCTTCTCTCTCTTTCCATCCTTCTAAAAATAATAAAATAAAATCTTAAAAAAAAAACCTGATAGACTCCACCAGAAAAGTACATGACATAATAAGCAAATTTAGCAAAATAGCTAGATAGAAAGTAGTTCCCTTCTAATTTTGCTGATGTTTTCTTTAGCTGAGCAGAAAATTTTCAATTTTGATGTAGTTTCATTTGTTTATTTGTTCCTTTATTTCCCTTGTCTTAGGAGATATATCAGTGAAAATATTGCTGTATGGGATATATGAAATTTTACTGCCTATGTTTCCCTCTAAGACATTTATGGTGGCACAGCTTATGTTTAAGTCTTATCCATTTTGTGTTTATTCTGGTGTATGGTGTAAGTAGGTGATCTAGCTTTATTTTTTTACATGTCTTTGCCCTGTTCTCCCAATCCAACTTGTTGAAGAGACTATTTTCACCCTATTTTATGTTCCTTAAGCCTTTGTTAAATATTAATTGACCATTGAGTCCTGGGTTTATTTCTGGGCTCTCTATTCTGTTCCAATGATCTATGTGTCTATTCTAATACCAGTACCAGACTGTTTTGCTTACAGAGGACTTGTAGTATAGTTTAATATCCAGTATTGCAATTCCTCCTACTTTACTTTCTTAAGGTTGCTATGGCTATTCATAGTCATTTTTGGCTCCATATAAATTGTTGAAGTATTTTTTTTCACTATCTGTGAAATATGTCATTGGTGTTTTAGTATGGATTGTGTTGAATCTATAAATTTCTTTGGGTAGTATGGACATTCAAATGATGTTAATTCTTCCCATCCATGAACATGGTATATGCTTCCATTTATTTGTATCTTCCTTAATTTCTTTTTTCAGTGTTCTGTAGTTTTCTGAGAACAGGTCTTTTACCTCTTTTGTTAAGTTTACTTCTACGTATTTTATTTTTCTTGTTGCTATAGTAAATGGAATTTGTTTTCTAGTTTCTATCTCTGATGTTTCATTATTAGTATACAAAAAAGATTTTGATTTATGCATATTTACTTTCTATCCAGCTATTTTGCTAAATTTGCTTATTAGGTCATGTAGTTTTTTGGTGGTCTATTGGGTTTTCTATGCACACATGTCATCTGCAAATAATGACAGTTTTACTTCCTTCTTTCCAATTTGGATGTCTTTGATTCCTTTTTCTTGTCTGATCATTATGGCTAGAACCTCCAAAATGATATTGAGTAGAAGTGGAGAATGTGGATACCCTTGTCTTGTTCCTGATCTTGAAAGATTTTAGTTCTTGCTCATTGAGTATGAAGTTTGCTACAGGTTTTTCATATATGACCTTTATTATGTTGAGGTATACTCCCTCTATTTCCACTTTGTTAAGCCTTTTAATCATAAATGGGTGCTGCACTTTATCAAATGATTTGTTAGCATCTATTGATATGCTCATATGGTTTTATTTTTTATTTTGCTTAACGTGGTGTATTACATTTATTGATTGCAAATGTTATACAGTCCTGGCATGAATCCCACTTGAACATGGTATATGATCTTTTTAATGTATTGCTGGATCCAGTTTATCAATATTTTATTAATGATTTCAGTGTCTATGTTCATCAGAGATATTGGCCTGTAGTTTTGTTTCTTTGTTGCGTCTTGACCTGATTTTGTGGTTAAAATAGTACTGAACTTATAGAAAGTGTTTGGGAGTCTTTCTTCTTCTTGGATTGTTTGAAAATAGGTTGAATAGGCCAAAAGTTAGTTTTTCCCTAAATGTTTGGTAAAACTCACCTGTGTAGCCATACAGTCCAGGGCTTTTGTGAACTGTGAGGTTTTTTTATTACTGCTTTGATTTTACTAGTTGTTATTGGTCTATTCAGGCTTCTTCTAAATTCATTTTTGAAAGATTATATGTTTTCAGAAATTTGTCCATTTCATCCAGGTTGTCAAGTTTCTTCTCATATAGTAATTTATAGTAATTTCATGCAATCTGTTGTATTTCTCTGGTATCAAATGTGATTTCTCCTCTTTCATTTCTGATTTTATTTGGGTTCTTTCTCATTTTTTCTTGATGAATATGGTGAAAGGCTTGTCATTTTCTTTTTATCTTTTCAAAGAACCAGGTTCTGTAGCTATTGATTCTTTTACTTATTGATCCTTTGAATTGTTCTTTTAGTTTCTATAACATTGAATTCTGCTCTGCTCTTGATTATTTCCTTCCTTGTACTTGCTCTGGGCTTTGTTTGTTGTTGTCCCTCCAGTTTTTGTAGCTTTATAGTTAGGTTGCTTATATCAGATTCTTCTATCATTTTTAGGTAGGCCTGTATTGCTATGAACTTCCCTCTCGGGACTGACTTTGCCTTGTCTCATAGGTTTTGGGCTGTGGTGTTCATTTTTGTTTATTTCCAGAAACTTTTAAATTCTTTCCTGATGTTGTTGTTAGCCCATTCATTGTTTAATAGCATGTTATTCAGTTTCCATGAATTTGAATTTGTTTTTTTCCTTGAGGTTGGTTTCTAGTGTCAAGTTATGTTCTGAGAAAGTGCTTGAAAATGATTTGTATTATCTTGAATGTGTTGAGGCTTATTTTGTGTCCTATCATGCAGTCTATCTTTCAGAATGTTCAATGTGCATTTGAAAAAAAAAATGCATTTTGCTTCTTTGGGAGAAAAGTTCTGTATATATCAATTAAGTCCATTTGATCTACATTGTTGTTCCATGCTACAATATCCTTGGTGTTTCTGCTTGTAAGATCTGCCTATTTACATGATGGCATGTTAAAATCCCTTACTGTGAGTGTTGCTATCAATATTTTTCTTGGAATCCCCTAAGATTTTCCTTATATATTTGGTTGCTCCTATGTGGGGTCCAGATATGTTTTCAAGGGTTATGTATTCTTGATTGATTGTTCCCTAAAGTATTATAAAATGTCCTTCTTTATTTCTTTGTTGTGAAATCTATTTTTTCTGATGTAAGTATTGCTACCCCAGCTTTTATTCATGTCCACTTTTTTGAAGTATTTTTTCCATCCCTTCACTTTCAGTCTGTGTTGATCTTTTGTTCTTAGGTGGGCCTCTTGTAGACAAAGTGTATGTGGGTCCTGTTTTCTTATCCATTCAGCTACCCTATGTCTTTTGATTGGTGCATTTAATCTGTTTATATTTAAGGTTATTATTGATAGTTATTCATTGTCAAATTTTCCCTTTGTACCTGTTTCTGTCTCTCTTTGTTTCACCTCTTTAAAATGTACCCTTAAACATATCTTTCAATGCCAATTTG
Source organism: Noctilio leporinus (assembly GCA_004026585.1). NCBI lineage: Eukaryota > Metazoa > Chordata > Mammalia > Chiroptera > Noctilionidae > Noctilio > Noctilio leporinus. Next base: position 25,465 of record PVIW01004507.1, read on the forward strand.
GTGGAGATGTGTTCTTTTAGCTTTCATTTGTCTTGTAGCTCCTTATTTCACGTTCAGTTTTGAGTGAGAGCCTTTCTGGGCAGAGTAGTCTTGGTTGTAGGCCTTTGCTTTTCACTGTTTGGGATATTTTTTTTTTTTTTTTTTTTGCCATTCTCTTCTGGCTTGTAGTGTTTCTGCTAAAAAAATCTGCTGATAACCTTTTCACAGCCTGCTTTTATGTTATTAGCTATTTCTTTCTTGCTGCTTTTAGGAATCTGTCCTTGTCTTTGAAATTTGTCATTTAAAAAAAGTATTCGTTATTTTCAGAGAGTAGGGCAGGGAGGAATGAAAAAAAGGAGAGAAGCATCAGTGTATGGTTGCCTTTCACCTGCCTCCAGCTAAGTACCTGGCTGAATACCTGGCTTGCAACCTGGTTATGTGCTCTGACTGGGAAATAGAAACAGCAACCTTTGGGTTCACAGGCTGTTGCCAATCCACTGAGCCACATCAGCCAGGGCTAAATTTGTCATTTTAATTATGATGTATCTTGGAGTGGGTCTGTTTGAGTTCATTTGCATTGGGACCCTCTGTGCTTCCTGAACTTGCATGCCTTTTTCTCTTCTCAAGTTAGGGAAGTTTTGTCATTACTTTTTGAAACAGATTTTCTACCTCTTGCTCCTCTTCTCCTTCTGGCATTCCTATTATGTGGATATTATTGTGTTTCATGTTGTCCTGAGGCTCTCTTAACACCTCTTCATTCTTTTACAGTCTTTTTTTTTTTCATTTTGTTGCCCTGCCTGACAATTTTTTTCTACATTGTCCTCCAACTGGCTGATCCAATCCTTGCTTCCTCTAGCTATTATTATCAACTTTTGATTCCTTCTGTGATATTCCTCAATTTGGAAATTGTGTTCTTCTTTTCCTCCTTGATCTTATTGATAGTTTCAATGTCCTTTTGAAACTATCACCAGTTGTAGTATCGAGAACTACAATCCTGGTTCTACATGTATAATCAATGACCAATTTAATTTAAAATTCATACTATTCTATTTTCCATACATGTTCTTTTTATTGGACCAAAATTTGAAATAATATTTTAGAATCCAGCCATTTTGAACTAATGTCAGTAGATTATATTTTCTCCCAAAACTCCAGGAACCTATACATGATTCATTTTAGAGAGAACAGCAGGGAGGGAGGAAGAAAGGGTGAGAAATATCAACGTATAATTGCTTTAAATCTGCCTCTAGCAACTGACTTGGCTGGAGACCTGGCTTGCATCCTGGTTATATGCCTTGACTGGGAATTTTACCATCAACATTTGCATTCACAGGCCAGTGCCAATCCACTGAGCCACCAGCCAGGGTGGCTGGTATTTAATCCAATTAATCTTTGATCAGCTGTGAGCTGTAGATGCCGCTGGACAGATTAGTTCAGTGTTAATCCAGTCAATCTGTTGTCAGTGGTCAGATTTAGGAACCACTGAGTGAGGCACATTAATTCAGATTTTCATCAAATCAATCTGTGATTGGCTGCCAGACTTAGGCACTGTTGGACAAGGCAGATTTATTCCTATGGGCATGGCTATGAATTCCCTTCAGGATGATACCATTTGGAGTAGAATAGCTTGCCTGAGGTGTGGGAGATGAGTCAGCACTGGGACCCTGTTGGCTGCTCCCTCATTTCTCTTCTCAAAGTCAATGCCCAAAACTCTCCTTAAGTATCTCTTTCCTACTTTGCCCTCCCTCTGCTGGAGGCCAGGGTAAGTGGGTGCCAATGTATTTTCATAGTTGGTCCCTTTAAGAACTTTGTATCTTGTTTTAAGCTTCCAAATCCTGGTGTAATTTTGCTTTTCACACAGCTGGATGCTGTTTTACTCTCAGCTTTGCTGCTGTAGGCTGGGAAGCCCAGCTGTGAGTTTAGAACCCACCCTCCTCAGGTGGAACCCCTGATTGCTGAGATGTTTCTCTGTTTCTTCAGCTGCCACCAGTGGGAGGCCAGCCAGCCCTCTTGCATCTCCACACTTCTTACCAGTCTAGTGATGAAATGGCCTCTTCTGTTCTGTCTGTGGTTATAAGGCTTCTCTCCAGCTGGTGTTCTGTTGGTTATCCCAGATGATTTCTCCCCAATTAAGTTATATAATTATAATTTAAGTTACAAGATTGGTCCTGGGAGGAGATTGGTGTAGCTCCACTTACTCCTCTACCATCTTGGATCTAATAGATATGTTTTGATATGATACCTTTCACTTTGATTACTTGGTTAAGGTTGTGTCTATTAGTTTCCTCCTCTGTGAAATTTCCATTTTTCTCTTTGTAAGTGATAAGTATGACACAAATATCCTTTCTCACTATATTTTATCTAATACTTTTAGCATACATTGCTAATTTTGGCCTATGGTAGTCATATATCAACTGAAAATTTTCTAGTTCCATCATATAATTTCCACTTATTAATAGGAATATGTAAAAAGAGCTTTCTTTTCTTTTCCATTTATTTGTATTTCACTGTTTACATTCATCTGTATGGATTCCTGGATATTTATTTTTTCTATATTTTATATTCCATTACTATCATTATATAGTTTGTTGCTTAAATTGTTCCAACATTAGGAAGATACTTTAAATAGGCTCTTATCATTTTTTCAACAAGTTACCAATATTTTTTGAGTGTTTCCTTATTTTATTACATTGCAAGATGTTCCAGGCTCATTTAGAACTTTTTGTGACCCAATCCTGGAATCAGCCATTTCCCCTAGGATCCCTGTCTTCTTTTAATGAAAAATTTTAAGATCCAAGTTTTTCGTTATTATTATTAGCAAAGAAAATACCATACCCCTCAGTAGCAACTGATATATAAGGAACTTTGGAAAAGTGACCAATTTAATTAAAAATTCATACTATTCTATTTTCCATACATTTTCTTTTTATTGGACCAAAATTTGAAACAATATTTTAGAATCCAGCCATTTTGAAATAATGTCAAATAGGTTATTTTTTCTCCCCAAACTCCAGGAACCTATACATCTTAAATTAGCACAAAATTCATGTAGTATGTAAAAGTTATTTTCCCCACAAAGTAGATTATCTGTTTCATCTATAATAGATTTATAATTTTTGTGCACAATATGCAGTTTAAGAATTTTGAAAAAGGAGTAATAACACAACTTTGCATGTTTCTTTACTTATTTTTTCACTTGTAGGATTCTCTACATTTTTTTCCATATGAAAAGTTATCCCCAAACCTCTTCACAGCTCTTTTCATAAGGCATGTTGAGCTTTACATCACCACAACAAAAGAAATCCATGTGAGAAGAAAAAGGAAGAAAAGACAATGCTTATAGAGGGAACAAGTCCCCTCTATTTCATTGTGGTTTTCTAAAAGTAATCCTACTTTAGCAAAAATGATATCATCCATTAATTTCTTGATGAATAAAATGTGTCACTTATAAACACTTTCGGAATCTCCCTGATAGTTGTCAGGGAAGTATTTGTCAGCTATTCAAATAAAGACAGATTACTTGGAAAGCAATTGCAATCTGGCTTTCAATATCAGCATCTGGTCACTTAGTAATATGTTTATCTCCCTGAAATCTCAAGAATATTAAAGCTTTCCTGAAGGGTGTCTCAGGTGTTCACTTTTTTAGACTAATCCAGATTTCAGCCCTTCATTGTCCAGCCCCAGTTGTTACAGAGAAAAGTGCTTTCTGTGTTCATCATAGCTCGCTGAGCATTCTCACAGATAAATATTTTCTCAACTAAGCATAAATCTCCAATTTTATGTTAAATTATTTCTATGTCCTTTTTGATAAAAGGACAAAGGACATCATTTTTGATAGCACTACAATAGAGTGCTATACAAATAGAGGCTATACAAAAACTCTAATACTTTAATTAAAGGATTTATGCTTTGAGCAGGTTATATGTAAGAAAATCATTGTTTGTTTTTTTATACAACTGTATGGAATACAGCAGTGTTTTTGAACTTAGTCTGATTGTATCAGAAATGAAAACTTGGCTTTTAAAAAAGCATTGGGAGCTCTTAGAAGATTTCTACATTTTATCAATTTTGTTTCTTTTTCTTCTTCTTCTTCTTCTTCTTTTTTTATAAGTGTAACAGGAGGAATAGCCTATGGTCTTTGGCTACATTGAAATTTGATTTTTTAAGCTTATCATCTCATTGTTCTCTGTATCAATGAAGTTCTGCTTCTATCAGTGTGTCTCTTTCTCTCACACGATTACTTTAATATATACATATATCTGTATTGGCTGACCAAATCTTTAATTGTTCATATATTTTCAAATGTTACGCATATTATGAGTGAATAGTACAAGGAAAATGTATGAGAATATAAACCATTTCTCTTTTTATTAAGTATGTCTGCTTGCTATAGCAACATGATACTTAGACCTCAGTAAATTCCTTTATGACCCTGGGCTTGCAGTGTTGTTTTGTATAGTTAATAATAATGAGCTTACCTATTCTTAAAGATGATGTGGAAGATGAGTAGCAGTTGAGATTGCGTTGCTGTTATGAAATGACTCATGAAAACTTTGCACTAACTAGATTTGGAAGGACAGAAGGAATCCATTTACCTCTCTATTTTCCCTCATCCTGCAAAAGTCAATTCTTAAGAGTAATTGGGAACATTCAGCAGTGTAGTACAAGTCTGAGGCAGTAGTGCCAAATACAAGAAACCATTTGTTTATAAGTCCTAAAAGATGTTTGAAAATAAGGGTAAGACCATGAATTTAGACTAATGGAGGTTGTATATGGCCAGTTCCCATCTGTTTTTCTCAAAGTAAGAAGGACAAATGAAAATGTCCTATGAGGATAACTAGCTGTTCAATATGGTAGAAAAGAAACAAGGGTTCTTCTTTAGCTTACATTTCCCCTAGAGTTAGTTATTCTGTGGTAAATCATTGCTGTCTATAATTTGCATTAAAATTTCTGGAATAGTTCATAACATAAACTACAGTACATATATTCCATGTTATCCATAAAGAACACCCCACTAGTGTATCATTGTCTTTTAATATTTATTTATTATATTATTTCATTTTATTTATTTTTATTATTTAATATAAAAGAAGCAAAAATACCTACAGCTAAAGCAAAATATGAGCTTTTGCAATCATCTATGTAAATAGAGTTAAAACAATTAAAAAGGCCCTGGCTGGTAGCACAGTGGATAAGGCACCAGCCTTTGAACCCAGGGGTTGCTGGTTCGATTCCCAGCCAGGGCACATAACCAGGTTGCAAGCCAGGTCTCCAGCCAGATCTGTAGCTGGAGGCAGGTGAAAGGCAACCATACATTGACATCTCTCTCCTTCTCTGCCTCTCTCCCTTACCCTCTCTCTGAAAATAATAAATAAAATTAAAAAAAAAAAACAATTAAAAAGGAAAGTCTCTGGGTGAGGAAAAGAGGAAATAAATTTTATTGTACAACCGGATGTTTTTCTTATGGAACTAATAATTAAATGATTATTCTCCAAACAGAAAACAATTGATGTGTAACATACTTTTGTGGAAAATTAACAAACAAACAAAAGAAAAAAACTACTTCAACTTACACAAGATAAAGTGTCGGGGCCCACCTGGGAAAAACATAGAAACTTGGAGTCCTGCATAGGCCAGGCTAAACCTGTAAATCCCACCTGGAAGATCGGGAATGCTGGGTACATATATGTTTCCATGTTAAAACCAGTAGCTCTGGGGGAGGAGGACTAGGTCATGGGAAAACACTTTAGTTACCCTGAAGCCAGGACTGTTCTTTCACCTCGCCCCCTCATCCTTTGTTGTATCAACTGCAGAAGTTTTTAAAATTTGAATGCACATCCTGATCTGAGTAAGATCTACCTGCCCCTTCACTTGTTTTTTTTTTCCTATCCCTGTAATTAGCATTATTTAGCATTGCTTGACAAGCTGTATGCCTCCAAGTTTACCCCTTTCAATAAAAGATCTTTGGGAACAAAGACCTAGGCCTTTTGCCTTGAGCCATTGGCCAGACTTTGTTCCCCTTACACAAGAGCTGTTTGGGAAGGTTTGATTTTATCTGAGGCACTGGGGGATTTTACTGCTGATCAGGGTTCCCCACAATAAAGAAAGTGCTTAAATTTTGTTAATAACAAGAAAAATCCAAAAAATGTCTGAATCCTATTTCACTTCACATACACCACAAATACATTATTAGCATTAGAAAACACTCTGTTACCATGTTTGGAGGCTTTAAAGTGTTTTGGTGGGCAGAATCTACTAAGCTTTGCTCATTTACAGTAACAATGTTTATTAGATTGGTTTCTTTCTCCTTTTCATCCTTCCTCCCTCCTTTCCTACCTCTCTAATTTCTTTTCTTCCTATTTTTTCTCTTTTTTCCCAGATGAATACCTGCTTATAAAGCCATGAAGCTAATGATAGAGAAAAACCAAATATAATAGCAAGTACATAAGTACATTCGTGCATGAATAAATTATACCAGTCCCAAGGAGCTGGAGCAGAAGTGTTACAGTTTAGGATTGGGGAAGAGAGCAATTGCCTCATTCTCTCATCTTTCTAAGGGCTGAAAGCTTGAAAGAACACCAAATCATCTACCACTCATGCTTTTACTCAATGATTTTCACGAATAATATATTTTCTGCCCTTTTTACTATTGTAACAGAAAATTCAGCAGGGTGTAGGAGGTTAGCCATAGATAAGGGAGTTAACTTAGAGCAGGCTCTGTTTTTCCATGCCAGGTCCCTCTTCTTTGTTCCCCGTTTGTGCTGCCCTGCCCCCCTTGCTTCTGTATTTCCCGGCCAACGCACCTGCTCAAGGCCTTTTCTTTACTCCCCGTTTGTCCCTGCCTCTGTCCACTCCCCAAAAGTATATAAGGGGTAGGAGACCCATGCTCAGGGCCCAGAATTTGGAGACTGACTCCTCTGGGTCTGCGCGCGTAATAAAGTGCCTACTTTTTCACTCATCTTGGTGTACCGCCTGAGTCTGTTCCCATAACACAATAGCACCTCATTTAAGCTTGTTTTGTTTCGTGCCTTAATATTTATTTCCTCAATGGAATTTTTGATGATGTTGTTTATTAAGGTCATGGTATTATTTAACCATTTTGACCCTTTCCTTTTATAAAAATTATTGAAAAAAATTTGTGAAACCTCAAGGGGTGTGATGGCTCATAAATACATGAGGATAATTCTTTCCAAAGTAGCCTGTACTGAAAAAACAATTACTTAATTTCAAAAGTTTTCTATCACAGACCATTAGTCTCTGTGATCTCTATTTAACATTCTGGATGCATCATTTATTTGGGGAGTGTGTGTGTGTGTGTGTGTGTGTGTACATTAGAGAGGGACACATTCAAAATGACTATACAAATAATATGTGAGGGAAATATTTTTCAATTGATATATTAAAACAAGTGAATTGGCAATTATCCATGGTTCCGTACCATAAAAACAGATGGAAACAATGTTAACTATAGATACTATAATGCTGTCATTAAAAATGACAGAAGTTAAAAAGCATACAAAGAATTTGACTATGATGGGCATCATAATTTTCAGCTATGTTTTCTGTTTGCTTTTCTAAAACTAAATGTTCTCATATTCAACCAAATTTCTGACCTGAACTAACTTATCAATATAAATAATAATCTTTAGAAGAGCAATAAATGGAAAGGGCTTATGTATCCTTCTATCACAACATCTGAAAAAATATAAAAGGATCATTAATTTTATTAATCATATAAATGCTCAAATACAATGCAGCTTATAAAAATAACCCGGATCTTTGAATTTTAAAAATATAATTATTTTTTATCTTTACAGTTAAATGCTTTCTCCTAAAAGCTATTGTCTAATAAACTATGTAATTTTAAATATGTCTAGAATTGAGACATCTACTTTTTCACCATTGATTTAAAATATTAAATTTTTATTTAAATTATACACACTAAATTAGAATACCTCTTCTTTGGTCTATGGGCCTTGGCTATATTTTTGACATTAGCTTCATTTATTTTTCCTTTGTTATGGCTCAATACCTTTCACACATATGATAAAAATTGCTGTCTAAACTATTTTTGCTTATTATTAGCAGTAGTTCTATAAAACTGTATTATTAGAAAAGGTAGTATATTGTGAATTGAAAAAGCCCAGGCTTTAGAATCAGACTGCCCATGTTTGAGCCCTGGACCTGCTATTCACATCTCTTTGTCTCTATTTCCTTATCTGTAACACGAGGATAATCACAGCACATATAAAACACTTAGAAGAATACTCACCACAGACATAATCATACCATGCTAACTTTTTATTATGATCTCTAGAGTGTAACAAATAGCATGGATTTTCTCAAAGAAAAGTAATATACTTATGATATAAATATAACTCTGGCATTTTTCACTCACTTCTTATATAAATACCCCTGTCACTTTTAACTTCCACAGAAATAATATAGTAAAAGGAAAAGCAAATCTTTATTTTTAAGCATCTATATTCAAGTTACAGCTCTAACATATACTTGCTGTGTAAATATGTACAAGTTTCTTAGTCTTTCTGAGCCTCAGTCTCTTTTTTAAATTTATGTTTCAAAGATAGTTTACATTTGATAACATTTTGTATTAGTTTCTGGTATATAGCATAGTAGTTAGATAACTATGTACTTTCTCTGGTGTTCTGCCCAATATTTTCAGTACCCACCTGGCACCATACATAGTAATTATAGTATTTTTTATAGTTTTTTTAAAAAGATTTTATTCCATTATTTTTAGAAAGATGGGAAGCGAGAGAGGCAGAGAGGGAGAGAGACATCAATGTATGGTTGCTTTTCATCTGCCTCCAGCCACAGACCTGACTGGAGACTTGGTTTGCAACCTGGTTATGTGCCCTGGCTGGAGAATCGAACCTGCAACCTTTGGGTTCTCAGGCCAGCACCTTATCCACTGTGCTACCAGCCAGGGCTAATTATAGTATTTTTGACAATATTTCTTATGCTGTACTTTACATCCTTGTACCTATTTTGTAACTACCAATTTGTATTTCTTCAACCCTTCACCTTTATCACCTAGACTTCTAATCTCCACCCCTCTGACACGCATCAGTTTGTTCTCTTTATCTGTGAGTCTGTTTCTATTTTGTTGGTATATATTGCTCTTTAGAGTCCACATAAAACTGAAATAATATGTTATTTGTCTTTAACTCTCTAACTCACTTCACTGATTAGAAAACTCTCTATGTCTACTTATTCCAGGGACTCCCAAACCCCTGGTCATGAACCAGTACCATGGCCTGTTAGAAACTAGGCTACACAGCAGGAGATGGGTGGCAGCCGAGTGAGTGAAGCATTGCTCACGTTACTGCCTGAGTTCTGCACTCCTGTCTCTAGGCCCCTGGTCCATGGAAAAATTGTCTTCCACAAAACTGGTCCCTGATACTAAAAAGTTTGGAAACTGCTGATCTACAAGGTCTACCCTAAAACTATTGGCTACACAAACTGTTTTAATTGTATTGGCATTGGCTCAATACTTTTGGGGCAGACCTTTCATATGTTGTTGTAAATGGTAATTTAATTTTTTTATAGCCATGCAATATTCCATTGTATACATGTATTTACCACTGATTTTCTATCCATTCACCTATTGATAGATAAGGGTTGTTTCCATATCTTGGCATTTATAAATAACACTGAAACAAACGTAAAAGTGCATCTGTTTTTTTTTTTTTTTTTTTTTAAGATTTTATTTCATTATTTCCAGAAAGAGGGGAAGGGAGACAGGCAGAGAGGGAAAGAGACATCAATGTATGGTTGCGTTTCACCTGCCTCCAGCCACAGACCTGACTGGAGACCTGGTTTGCAACCTGGTTATGTGCCCTGGCTGGGGAATCGAACCTGCGACCTTTGGGTTCGCAGGCCGGCACCTTAACCACTGTGCTACCAGCAAGGGCTGCATCTGTTTTTTGAAAGAGTGTTTTGTGTTTCCTTGGATATATACCCAGAATTGGAATTGCTATGTCATAGGCAGTTCCATTTTTAATTTTTTGGGGGAACCTCCACAATGTTTTCTACTGTGGCTGCACCAATCTTCATTCCCACCAATAGTCTTTAGGGCAAGGGTCCCCAACCCCTGAGCCATGGAATGGTACCTGTCTGTGGCCTGTTAGGAAACAGACTGCACAATAGAAGGTGAGCAGCGAGCAAGTCAGTGGACCTTCATCTGTATTTGCACCACTCCCCATCACTCATATTACCACCTGAGCTCTGCCTACTGTCAGATCAGCAGTGGCATTAAATTCTCACAGAATCGTGAACCCTACTGTGAACTGCCCATGTGAGAGATCTAGGTTGCATGCTCTGTATGAGAATTTAATGCCTGATCACCTGAGATGGGGCTGAGGCAGTAATGCTAGTACTGAGAAGTCACTGCAAATACAGATTATCATTAACAGAGAGGTTTGACTGCACAGGGACCATACATAATATATCAATTACTTGCAGAGTCATATCAAAACCCTATTGATGAGCAGCAAGTGACAATTAAGCTGTATTTGGTGGCAGGCTTTTTAGTGGAAAGTGGTTTGAAATACTTCAATTTTACAGCTGCATCTGGTTTAAGTCAAACTCTGACACCTATTTTAGTCCGTGTGTAGTCCACCCATTATTTTATTTACCACTTCCATTGATCTCTCTTTCCTGCACTGCACACTGGTCTCAATTGTAGTTTTGGTAAGTCCACATACTAACCCTATCTAGCCAAAAAAGTAAAAAACAAATGTAGCTAGAGAACTTCTTTGAAAAGGAAGTAAGACCCAATGATGAGACAACAGAAGACTCTTAAGACTGTGAACAAAAAGAAAGCTTTCTCTTTTTATCTTTAACCTTTGGCATTAAAAAAAGCTGCATTTACAAGAAAATACCAAATCCGACTTAAATTACAGGTTCATTGTGCTAGGTGATTCACATTATTCAAGCCTGCTTTGTAGGATATGTGGCAACTGGCTCTCCAACAAAGCCATAAAATCTTCAAAACTGCTTTGCCACATGGAGACCAAGTGCCCTGCCTTAAGATACATGCCTTTGGAGTTTTTCCATAAGGAAAGAACATAAACACAGAACAGAAGGAGTCATTGAAAACTACCACTTTATTAAATGTGTCTGCATAACATTTTGCAGGATGTGATTAAAATTATCAACCACTTTAAAGATGTATTTGTTTATTTATATAGAAAGTGGAAGGCAGAAAGAAAGAGGGCGAGAGAAACATCAATGTGTGGTTGCCTTTCACACGGCTCCAACTGGGGACCTGGCCCACAAACTAGGCATATACCCTGACTGGAAATTGAACTGTAACCCTTTGGTTCACAGGACAGTGCTCAATCCACTAAACCACACCAGCTGCAGTGAGAGCATCATTCCTAGTGGCTAACTGTATTGCTAAAGCTTAGAAGTCCTGTACTATTGGTGAAGAGTTGACCCTGCCTACTCTAAGGACAATTATCATGAAGTTTTAAGAGAGGCTGCAGTTCAAATGGTGGCACATATTCCTTTTTTGGTTAGTATCATAACTAGACAAATTGCTGAAATAGCAGAGAATATTGAGGAGCAATAGTTAGAAAGGGTTAATGAGTAACCATGGTATGCAATCCAGGTTGATGAGTCTTTTCAAGTGATATATCTTTCAAGAGGATTGGATAATGATGTGTTACATGCAACTATGTTGCCAACCAACACTGCAGCTGCAGAACTATTCAAGTTTTTGAATGATTACATATCAGGAAAATGGAATTGTTCATTTTGTGTTGGTATATGCATGCACAGATGAAACAGCTGCCATGATTGGATGGCTTTCTGGTTTCACTACTCAGGTCAAAGAAGTTGCTTCTGAATATGAGTCTATGCACTGTGTTATCCATGGAGAAATGCTGGCTAGCCAAAAAAATGTCACTTGAACTTAACATTTTGCAAGATGTGATTAAAATTATCAACCGCATTAAAGTACATGCCCATAACTCACATCTGTTCTTGCAGCTCTGTGAGAAGATGGACACAGAGCATGAATGTTTTCTTTTATGCACAGAAGTGAGATGGCTTTCTAAAGGTAGATAAATGGCCAGAATTGAATTATGAGAGCCAATCCAGAGATTTCTTTTGAAAAACAGTAACCACTGGTAGCACATTTCAGTGACACACTAGATTGCAAAATTTGCTTTATTTGTGTGACATATTTAACCTGCTCAACAAACTCAATCTGTCACTTCAGGTTAGAATAATAACTGTGTTCAAGTTGGCAAATAAAGTAGCTGCATTCAAAGCCAAATTGGAATTATGGGGGTGACAAGTGAACATTTGAATTTTTTGATATGTTTAAAAGATTTGAAAAAGATTGAACCAGGGCCTTCTTTCCCAGCTGGTGAATGATCACCTACCACTGCTTTCAAAATGGTTTGAGCATTACTTCCCAATCACAAAAGACCCCTGAACTTGGAAGAAATGGTATGCAACCCATTTGTGAATAAGCCAGGTGAATTGACTTTGTGCTAGAAAAGGGTCAACTGCTTGAAGTTGCAAACGATAGTGGTCTTAAAAGTATGTTTGAGACAACTTAAAATCTTCATACATTCTGGATTAAGTCAATGTGGAATATCCTGAGATTGCCGCAAAAACACTGAAAAGTCTGTTCCATTTCCAACAATCCATCTTTGTAAAGCAGAGTTTTCTGCAATGAGAACAACCAAAATGAGATTGCAGAGTAGACTGAACATAAGCAACACATTTTGGGTGTCACTATCTCCCATCACCCCTAGATGGGACTCTTCAGTTGCAGGATAACAAATTTAGGGTTCCTAATTCTGCATTATGGTGAGCTGTATAATTATTTCATTATGTATTACAATGTAATAATAGATATAAAGTTCACAATAAAAGCAATGAGCTTGAAACATCCCCAAAACATTTCCCCTGACCCTAGTGAGTGGAAAACTTGTCTTTCACAAAACTGGTCCTTGATGTCAAAAAGGTTGGAGACCACTGCGCACCATATCCACACCAGCACTTGCTTGTTTTGTTTTATTTTTTAATTTTTACATTTTATTTATTTATTTTTAAAGATTTTATTTATTATTTTTGAGAGAGAGGGAAAGGGAGAGAGGAAGAGAGGGAGAGAAAAATCAATGTATAGTTGCATTTCACCTGCCTCTAGCTACAGACCTGGCTAGAGACCTGACTTGCAACCTAGTTATGTTCCCCTGGCTGGGAATCAAACCAGCAACCTTTGGGTTTGCAGGCCAGCAACTTATCCACTGTGCCACCAGCCAGGCTAGCATTTGATTGTTAATTTAATGATAGACATTTTGACATTTGTGAAGTGGTATTTCGCTAGGGTTCTAACTTATATTTTTCTAATGATTATTAACAGCAAGCATTTTTTTCACATTTCTATTGGCCATCTGTATGTTCTCTTCAAAGAACTGGAGAAAGTCCATTCAGGTTGTCTGAAGATTTTATTTTTATTTTGACTTGTATGAATTCTTTATAACTTTTGGATATTGACCCCTTATTGGATATATCATTGGCAAATATATTCTCCCTTTCAGTAGGGTGTCTTTTCATTTTGTTATGATGTCCTTTGCTATGCATTAAATTTTTAGTTTGATATAGTCCCATTCATTGGTTTTTTTTTTTTTTTCCTTTTGTTTCTCTTGCCCAGGGAACTATATTAGAAAACATATTACTAAGAAAAATGTCAGAGTTCACTGCCTATGTTTACTTAGAGAACTTTTATGGTTTTAACTCTTAAGTCTTCAACCCATTTTGAGTTTATTCTTGTGTATGGTGTAATAAGGTGTTCTAATTTTATGTATACATATGTATTTGCCCATATTCCCCAAAACCATTCATTGAATAGAATATCTTCACCCCATTGTATGTGCTTACCTCCTTTGCCAAATACTAATTTACCATATAGGTGTAGGACTATTTCTAGGCTCTCTATTCTGTTTCATTGGTCTATGTGTCTGTTTTTATGCCAGTACCATGCTGTTTTGACTACTGTAGGCTTATAGCATAGTTTCATACTAGGTAGCATATTATCTACAAATGCATTCTTTTTTTTAAGATATCATTTATTATTTTCAGGGATAGGGGAAGGGAGAGAGGCAGAGAGGGAGAGGAACATCAATGTATGGTTGACTTTCAAATGCCTCTAGCTATGGATCTGGCTGAAGATCTGGATTGTAACCTGGTTATGTTGCCTGGGCTGGGAATTGAACCAGCAACCTTTGGCTTTGCAGGACGGCACCTTATCCACTGTGCCACCAGCCAGGGCTACAAATGCATTCTTTATCCTCAAAACTGGTGTGACTACCTGCAGGCTTTTCAGGTTTCATATAAATTTTTAAATAATTTGTGGTATTTTTGAGAAAAAAAATCATTGGTATTTTGATAAAAATTGTGTCACCTTTATAAGTTGCTTTGCATGATATGGATATTTTAAACATGTTAGTTCTTCATATTCATAAGTATTGTATATAATTTATTTATATCATTAATTTTTTTCAATGTCTTATAATTTCCTGAATATAGGTTTTTTACTTCCTTTATTAAATTTATTGCTAGGATTTTTAAAAACATTATCTTGTTTTATTTTAATTTTTTAATTTAAAATGTTTTAAAAGATTTTATTCATCATTTTAGAGAGAGGTGAAGGGAGAGAGATAGATAGGGAGAGAGACACCAATGTATGGTTGCTTTTCACCTGCCTCTAGCTACAGAGCTGGCTGGAAACCTGGCTTGCAACCTGTGTGCCCCGACTGGGAATTGAACCTGCGACCTTCAAGTTGGCAAGCTGGTGCCTTATCCACTATGCAACCAGACAGGGCCTAAATTTAATTTTATAGTTGCTTTATTACATCTATCCCATTTTTCCTTCTCTCTGTCCCCTTCCCCATCCACCCACTCTGCCACAAAGTCAGCCTCACTTGTTTTTTATGTCATTGGTTGTTCCATGCTAATTCTTTCACTAAACTGCTCCCCTTCTTTGCCTCCTCTTCTCCTCTTATCCCTCCACTCTGCCCAATGAAGGTCTATTCATTATATTCATGTATCTGGTTCTGTTTTGATTGTTTGTGTGTTTTGTTCATTATGGTCCTGTAATGGGTTCCATCCATGCTGTTGCAAAGGGTAGGAGGAGATCCTTCTTTCTTTCTGCTGTGTAGTATTCCATTGTGTAAATGTACCAATTTTTTTTTTTTTATCCATTCATTCACTGATGGGCACTTAGGCTGTTTCCAGCACTTAGCTATAGTATATAGCTAACTATACTAAATATATATAGTAAATAGTGCTACTATAAACATAGGGGTACATAGGTTCTTATGAATTGGTGTTTCAGGGTTCTTCAGTAATATTCTTAGTAGTGGAATTGCTGGATCAAAAGGCAGTTCCATTTTTATTTTTTGAAGGAAACTCCATATTGTTTTCCGTAGTGGTTGCAACAGCCTGCTCCCACCAACATTGCACCAGGGTTCCCTTTTCCTCACATCCTCACCAACACCTGTTTGTTGATTTGTTGATGATTAGCATTCTGACAGGTGTTAGGTGGTATCTTAATGTGTTTTTATTTTGCATATCTCTGATGGCTAGTGATGTTGGGCATTCTTTCATATTCCTTTGGACACTTTGTATGTCTTCCTCAGAGAGGTGTCTGTTCAGGTCCTTTGCCCATTCTTATTTAGGTGGTCTCTCTCCCTGGTGTTGAGTTGCATGAGTTCTTCATATATTTTGGAGATCAAACCCTTGTTTCAGGTATCATTGGCAAATATGTTTTCCCAGACAGTTGGTTCCCTTTTAATTTTGCTGGTGTTTTCTTTAGCTGAACAGAAACTTTTCAATTTGATATAGTACCATTTGTTTATTTGTTCTTTGATTACCTTTGCACTTGGAGAAGTGTCAGTAAACATATTTCTGCATAGGACATCTAAAATTTGATTGCCTATATTTTCCTCCAGGACCTTAATGGTGGCACTGCTTATGTTTAAGTCCTTTATCCATCTTGAGTTTATTCTGGTGTATAATGTAAGTTGGTGGTCTAGTTTTATTTATTTATTTATTTCTGCATGTTGCTTTCCAGGTCTCCCAGCAACACTTGTTGAAGAGGCTGTTTTTACTCCATTTTATGTTCCTTCCCCCTTTGTTGAATATTAATTGACCATAGAGTCTTGGGTTCATTTCTGGGCTCATTAATCTGTTCCAGTGATCTATATGTCTATTCTTATGCTAGTACCAGATAGTTTCAATTACAGTAGCCTTGTAGTATAGTTTGATGTCTGGTACTGTGATTCCTCCTACCATGTTCTTCTTTATCAAGGTTGCTGTGGCTATTTGTGGGTGTTTTTGGCTCCAAAAAAAGTTGAAGTATTTTTTCCATATCTGTGAAGTCTGTCATTGGTATTTTTATTGAGATTCCATTGAATATATAGATTGCTTTAGGTCATATGGACATTTTTATGATGTTAATCCTTCCCATCAATGAAAATGGTATATGCTTCCATTTATTTGTGTCTTCCTTAAATTCTTTCTTCAATGTCCTGTAGTTTTCTGAGTACAGGTCTTTTACCTCCTTGGTTAAGTTGATTCCTAAGTACTTTATTTTTCTTGTTGCTATGGTAAATGGGATTTGTTTTCTAGCTTGTATCTCTGATGTTTCATTATTGGTATACAAAAAATGCTTTCAATTTCTGAATATTGACTTTATATCCAGTTATTTTGCCAAATTTGCTTATTAGGTCAAGTAAGTTTTTGGTGGAGTCTATCAGGTTTTGTATGTACACTATCATGTCATCTGCAAATAATGACAGTTTGACTTCTTCCTTTCCAATTTGCATACCTTTGATTCCTTTTTCTTCTCTGAGAGCTATGGCTAGAACTTCCAAAACAATGTTGAATGGAATTGGAGAAAGTTGACAGCCTTGTCATGTTCCTGATCTTAGTAGGAAAGCTTTTAGGTTTTACTTAGTGAGTATGATGTATGCTCTCTCTATTCCTATTTTGCTGAGTGTTTTTATTAGAAATCATTGTTGTACTTTATCAAATGCTTTTTCAGCATTTATTGATATGATCATATGGTTTTTATCTTTCATTTTGTTGATGTGGTGTCTTACATTTATTGATTTGTGAATGTTGCACCATCCTAGCATCCCTGAGATAAAACCCATTTGATCATGTTGTATGGTCTTTTGAATGTATTACTGGATCTGGATGCACAATATTTTGTTGAGAATCTTAGCTTCTATGTTCATCAGAGATATTGGCCTATAGTTTTCTTTCTTAGTTGTGTCTTGACCTGGTTTTGGGATTAGAATAACATTGGCCTCATAGAAAGGGTTTGGGAGTCTTGCCTCTTCTTGGATTTTTTTGGAATGGGTTGAGAAAGATAGGAGTTAGTTCTTTATATGTTTGGTAAAATTCACCTGTGTAGCCATCTGGTCCAAGGCTCTTGTGCTTTGGGAGATTTTGGATTTCTTCTTTCATTTCACTGGTAGTTGTTGGTCTATTCAGGATTTCTGCTTCTTCTGGATTCAGTTTTAGTAGATTATACATTTCCAGAAATTTGTCCATTTCACACAGGTTGTCAAATTTCTTGTCATATATTTGGTTTGTAGTAATTTCTTACAATCATTTGTATTTCTGAAATATCAGTTGTGATTTCTCCTCTGTCATTTCTGATTCTGTTTATTTAGTTCCTGTCTCTCTTTTTCTTGATGAATCTGGTTAAAGGATTGCCAATTTTGTTTATTTTTTCAAAGAACCAGCTCTTGGACTTACTGATTCTTTGAATTGTAGGTTTAGTCTCTAAGTTATTTAATTCTGCTCTGATCTTTATGATTTTCTTCCTTCTACTTGCTCTGGGATTTGTTTGCTGTTGCTTCTCTAGTTCTTGCAGCTTTATGGTTAGGTTGTTTGTATAAACTTCTTCTATTTATTTTACGTAGGCCTGTATTGCTATGGCTTTCCCTCTGATGACTACCTTTGCTGTGTCCCACAGCTTTTGGGCTGTTGTATATTCATTGCATTTTGTTTCCAGAAACTGTTTGATTTCATCTTTTTGCTGTTGTTTTTGTTATTTTTAAAATATATTATTTTTTTTATTTTTCAGAAAAAGGGGAAGGAAGAGAGTCATAGTGGGAGAGAAACATCAATATATGTTTGCCTTTCCCCTGCCTTCAGCTATGGATCTGGCTGGAAACCTGGATTGCAACCTGGTTATGTTGACCTGGCTGGGAATGAAACAAGTGACTTTTGCGTTCACAGGCTGGTGATTTCATCTTTGATCTCATTGTTTCTCCATTCCTTACTGAAAAGCATGTTACTCAGTCTCCATGAGTTAGATGATTTTTGTTTTTGTTTTTTTCCCTTGAGGTTGGTTTCTAGGTTTAATCCATTGTGATTTGAGAAGATGCTTGGTACAATTTCAATTTTCCTATATTTGTGGAGGATTGTCATGTAACCTTCCATGTGGTCTATCTTTGAGAATGTTCCATGTGCATTTGAAAAGAATTTGTGTTTGCTTCTTTGGGGTGAAAGGTTCTGTATATATCAGTTAGGTCCATTTTCTCTAGGGTATTCTTCAATGCTACAATATCCTTGGTGTGTTTTTGTTTGGAAGATCTGCCCATTGTTGATAATGTGGTATGAAAATCCCCTACTATTAGTGTGTTGCTGTCTATATCCTTTTTTAAGTACTCCAAGATTTTCATTATATATTTTGTAGCTCCTATGTTGGGTGTATTTATGTTTACCAGAGTTATATATTCTTGATGGATTGTTCCCTTAAGTATTACGAATTGTCCTCCTTTGTCTCCTTTTATGGCCTTCATTGTAAAGTCTATTTTGTCTGAAATAAGTATTGCTACTCCAGCCTTTTTTTTTTTTTTTTTCATGTCCATTTGCTTGGTATATATTTTTCTATCCCCTCACTTTCGATCTGTGTCAATCTTTTGTTCTGAGGTGGGTCTCTTGAAGACAGCATATATGTGGGTCTTGTTTCCTTATCTATTCAGCTACTCTATGTCTTTTGATTGGCCCACTTAAACTGTTTCATTTAAGGTTATTATTGATTGATACTTATGTATTGCCATTTTACCCCTTTGTGTCTGTATTCCTCTCTGTCTCTCTCTCTTTTTCTTCATTTTTTTCAAAGCAGACCCTTTAGCATTTCTTGCAATGCTGGTATGGTAGAGATGCATTCGTTTAGTGTTCTTTTGTCTGGGAAACTCTATTTCTCTTTCCATTTTGAATGAGAGCCTTGCTGGGTAGAATATTCTTGGTTGCAAGCCTTTGTTTTCCATTACTTAAAATAGTTTTTGTCATACCCTTCTGGCTTGTATTGTTTCTGTTGAATAATTATTTGATAACCTTATTGGAGTCCCCTTGTATGCTATTTGCTGTTTCTCTCTTGATGCTTTTAGGATTCTCTTTGTCTTTGAAATTTGCATTTTAATTATGATGTGTCTTGGAGTTGGTCTGTTTGGATGCATCCTCATTGGGACCCTCTGTGCTTCCTGAACTTGACTAACATTTTCACTCATCATGTTAGGGTAGTTTTCTCTCATTGCTTTTTTGAACAGGATTTCCATTCCTTGTTTCTCTTCTCTTTCTGGTGTCCCTATGATATGAATATTATGGTATTTCATGTTGTCCTGCAGGTGTCTTAAAACCTCTTCATTTTTGTTCAATCATTTTTCATTCTGTTTCACTGTCTTGGAATATTTTCCTAGGTTGTCTTCTTGCTTCCTGATCTGATCCTGTGCTTCCTCTAGCTTTCTGTTGATTCCTTCTACTGTATTCTTCAATTCAGAAATTATATTCTTCATTGCCTCCTCACTCTTACTGATAGTTTCTATGTCCTTTTTAATGCTGGCATAGTTCTCATTAAGTTCCTTATAGCTTTCCTGGAGTTCCTTTTAGCTCCACTAGAGTTGTTTATAGTTTTCTTTGAGCTGGCTGAGCTCATTGAGCTTCTCTATCATCATTATTTTGAATCCCATATCTGATAGTTTGCTTGCCTATGTTTCATTTAGTGATCTTTCTGGGGATTCCTCCTTTCCTTTTGGTCATGGGCTGTTTCTATTTCTCCCTATGTTTAGGTTTTGTTGAAATCCAATAAGACTGTGATCAGCTGCCAAGCTAAAGAACTGGTAGGCTGGAAGGATTTATTTAAGTATAATGCTATTAGTTTGTGATCCTCCACTAGGCTTAGATACAGCTTATGTTGACAGACTGATTCAGTTGTAAATCAGTTAATTAGTTACCAATCTCAGGCCCTGCTTGGCTAGACCGAGAGGTTAATTATAATCCAATGGTTCAGCCGCCAGCTAACATGCAACCTGGTGGGACAGATTTCGATGTAAATCAGTGAATCTGTGTTCAGCTGTCAGGCTCAGGAGCCACTGGGTTAGGCAGGAAGATCCAATTGTAATCCAATAAATCTGTGTTTGGCCACCAGGCCCAGGAGCCTCTGGGCTAGGCAGTAAGGCTCAATTGTTATCCATGAATCTGTGATCAGCTGCCAGGATAAGGGTCCACTGGGCTAGACTGAAAAATTCAATTTTAATCATATGAGCTTGTGGTGAGCCACCAGGCCCAGGGGCCACTGGGCAGGACAAACCAACTGAGTTGTGGGCCAATGAATCCATAATCAGCCACCAGCCTCAGAAGCCATTGTTTGGGGCTGTCTGATTGACCCACCTGTAAATCAGAGAGCTTGTAATCAGCCACCAGGCCCAGTCTCTGCTGAGTGAGAAGGACTGACTCAGTTGCAAAGCAATGAATCTATGATAAGCCACGGGGCTGACAATCCACTGCGCAAGGCTTACTGACTGACCCAACTGTAAGTCAGAGAGTTTGTCATCAGCAGTCAGGCCCAGTTTCTGCTGAGGGGGAAATACCTCTTCAGGTGCTAACTATTGTATCTATTCTCAGACAGGGCAGGGCAGGGCAGGAGAGGTTTATTTAGATGTATATAGAAGAATTGTGATCAGGGGACAAGCTCAGGCACCACTGGGTGGAGCAGATTGCTTTCAGTGGGCAGGGCTATGAGGACCCCTCATATGAAAGCCACTTGGCACAGTGCAGTCTGCCTAAGGTGTGGGCGATGGGTCAGCACCAGGATTATCAAAGTTGCCTCCCTACTTCTCTGCTTCAAGCCACTGCTGCAAATTCTCCCTATACATCTCCAATCCTCTCTGTCCTCCCTCCACTGGAGCCTAGGGTAAGTGGGTGCCAATGTATTTTCATTGTGGTCACCTTAGTAGTTCTCTGTCTCCAGTGCTCTCTCAGGCTAGCAAAGTCCAGGGCCTTCTGCCTTTCTCAGGTGGATACTGCTCCACTCTCCACCATGTTGCTGTAGGCTTGGACACCCAGCTGGGGGACCAGAACCCACCCTTCTCAGGTGGAGCCCTGTCTCAGTTCCTTCGGTCACTGCCTTCAGTGGGGGCCTGGGCCCAGCCAGCCCTCCTGCACCTCCAGGATTCCAACAAGCCATGCTGTGACAGAAGCAACCTCTTCTGTTTTGTCTGTGGTTACAGGATTTCCTTCTAGCTGGTGCTCTTCTGGTAATTCCAGCTGATCTTTTCTCCAAAAACATAATTGTAGATGCGAACTGGGAATAGTAAGTAGCTCTACTTATTCCTCTGCTGGACTGTTTCTTGGAGTCCGCTAGGTTTCTTTTTGATGTAATTGTAAATGGAATTTTCCTAGTTTTTCATTCTCATAGTTTGTTATTGGCATATTAAGTGCAGATGATTTCTCAATATTTGTTTTGTAACTGAATTCATTTGTCAGTTCTAGAAGTTTTATGTGTAGTCTTTAGGGTTCTCTGCATAGAGTATTGTGTCATTTGCAAATAATGGCAGTTTTATTTCTTCCTGTCCAATTTGGGTACCTTTTATTTCTTCTTGCCTGATTTTTGTGGCTAGGACTTGCAGTACTATGTTGAGAGATGTAAAAGTGAACATCCCTACCTAGTTCTTGATTGTTTTATTTTTAAATTTAATATTTATTGTATATTTTCCATGATTATTTAGTCCCTTTATACCTTCCAGTAATCACATCACTATTGCTAATGTTCATGAATCTGTTTCAACCCCTCCAACCTCTAACTTCCAGCTGCCATTAGCTTTCATCTGCTCTCCATCTGTCAGTCTATCTCTTTTTCCCTTGTTGTTCAGTTTGATCATTAAATTGAACATGAGTGAAATCATATGGTATTTGTCTCTCTCTGACCAGCTTATTTAATTTAGCATAATGTTCTCCAAGTCCATCTACACTATTGCAAAGGGAAAATTTTTCTTCTTTTTTATGGCTGAGTAGAATTCCATTGTGTAAAAGCCCAATAGTATTTTAATCCACTCATCCATCGATGAACACTTGGGCTGCTTCTATATCTTGGCAATTATAAACAATGCTGCAATGAACATAGGAGTGCTTATGTTTTTTCAAGTTAGGGTTTTGGTTCCTTTGGATATATTCTCAGAAGTGGGATCGCTGGGTTAAAAGACAGATCCATTTTTAATTTTTTGAGGTATCTCCATGTTGTTTGCACAGTGGCCACACCAATCTGTATTCCTACCAATAGTGCAAAAGTGTTCCCCTTTCTCCACATCCTCACCAGTATTTGTTGTGTGTTGATTTATTGATGATAGCTGTTCTGACAAGTATAAGATGGTATTTCATTGTGATTTTAATTTCCATTTCTCTGATGAGTAGTGACATTGAGAATATTTTTATATGTCTGTTGGCCATCTGTATGTCCCCTTTGGAGCAATATCTAGTAAAGCACTTTACACATTTTTGAAATGGGTTGTTTCATTTTGGGTGTTGAGTTTTATAAGTTCTTTATAAATTTTTAATGTTAACTCCTTATCAGATGTATTGGTGAATATGTTCTCCCATTCTATACATTGCTTTTTTAATTTTCTTGATGCTTTCCTTTGCTTTTCAAAAACTTTTTAGCTTGATGTAGTCCCATTCATTTATTTTTTCTTTTGTTTCTCTTGCCTGGGGAGATATATCTGATAAAAATTTTTTATAAGCAGTGTTCAATATTTTGCTGCCTGTATTTTATTCTAGAATGTTTGTGGTTTGGGGTCTAATATTTAAGGCTTTGGTCCATTTAAAATTATTCTTTTTACTTTTTTAATAAAAATTAATTTCTTGTTGTTGTATTACAATTATTTCATTTCCTCCATTGCTTCCCCAGCCCCACCTACCCCATCTCCTCTCCCATAGTCAATTCCCACCTCATTGTCCATGTTAGTCATTTATACTACCTCCTTGATTAAATACTTCCCCTTCTTTTGCCCCTCTTACACTATATCCACCCCACTGGTCACCATCATTTGGCTCCTTGTTTCCAAGTCTCTAAATTCATTCTGCTCATTTGCTTGTTTTGTTCACTAGTTTCCTACAATAGGTGAGATTATATGGTATTTGAATTTTGCTGCCTTGCTTATTGTACTAAGCATAATACTCTCCAGTACCAACGTTGCTATCACAAAATGTAGTTCTTTCATTCTTTCTGCTATGTAGTATTCCACTGTGTAAATGTACTGCAGTTTTTGGATCCATTCATCCATTGATGGACACTTAGGCTGTTTCCAGCATTTGGTTATTGTGAATAGTCCTGCTACCAACATAAGGGTGCATAGGTTCTTCTCAATAGCTGTTTTAGGTTTCTTCAGTTATAGTCCTGGCAGTGGAATCACTGGGTCAAAACACAGTTTCATTTTTAGATTTTGGAGGAAATTCTATACTGTTTTCCATAAGGCTGCACCAGTCTGCATTCCCACCATCAGTACACTAGTGACTCCTTTTCCCTACATCCTCACCAGCACTTGTTTATTGATTGGGGTAATGATGGTCAATATGAGAGGTGTGAGATGGTATCTCATTGGGGTTCTTATTTGCATCTCTCTGGTAGCCAATGATGGTGAGCATTTCTTCATATGCCTATGGGCCCTCTGTATGTCCCCCTCAGAGAAGTGTATGTTTAGGGTCTTTGCCCACTTTTTAATTGGGTTGTCTGTCTTCCTGGTTTTGAGTGATATAAGTTTTTTATATAATTTTGAGATCAAGCCCATGTTTGCAATATCATTGGGAAATATATTTTCCCATATGGATGTTTCCCTTTTTTATTTTGCTGATGTTTTCTTGAGCTGAGTAGAAACTTTTTAATTTGAGGTAGTCCCACTCATTTATTTCTTGCTTTATTTCCCTTTTCCTAGGAGAAATATTGGTGAAAATATTGCTGCATGGGATATCTGCAATTTTATTGCATATGTTTTTCTCCAGGACTTTTATGGTGGCATGGTTTATGTTTGTCCTTTATCCATTTTGAGTTTATTCTGGTGTATGGTATAAGTTAGTGGTCTAGCTTTATTATTTTTTTCATGTCCCTGTCCAGTTCTCCCAACTTGTTAAGAGGCTATTTTCACTCCATTTTATGCTCCTTCCTCCTCTGTTGAAAATTAGTTGACCATAGAGACATGGGTTTATTTCTGGGTTCTCTATTCTGTTCCATTGACCTATATGCCTATTCTTATGCCCATACCAGACTGTTTTGATTAAAATAGCTCTGTAATGTAGTTTGATATTCAGTATTGTGATTCCTCCTACTTTGTTCTGCTTTCTCAAGATTCCTGTGGATATTTGGGGTAGTTTCTGGTTCCATATAATTTTTTGAAATACTTGATTGAGGTCTATGAAATATGTTGTTGGTATTTAATAGGAATTGCATTGAATAGATAAATTGCTTTGGACAGAATGGGTGTTTTAATTATGAAAATTCTTCCCATCCATGAATATGGTATATGCTTCCATTTATTTGTATTTGTATTTTCTTAATTTCTTTCTTCAGTGTTCTGTAGTTTTCCAAGAACAGGCCTTTTACTTGCCTTGGTTAAGTTTATTCCTAGGTACTTTATTCCTTTTTTTTGGAATAGTTTTTTTTTTTTTTTTTTAATATATTTTATTTACTTTGCTATTACAGTTGTCCCAACTTTCTTCTCTTTGACCCCTCCACTCAATACCCCATTTCTTCTGGCAATTCCCCCTTAGTTAATGTCCATGTGTCATGCATATAAGTTCTTTGGCTTCTCCATTTCCTTATTTCTTCTTAACATCCCCCTGTCTGTTTTGTAACTGCCAAGGTGTACTATTTTATTCCTTTCACATCCAGACAATTCACCATTTAATTACTGCCTTCTGTGTCAGCTTCTCAAATCATATTAATACAAAACTTTCTTTTCATTATTTCAAAATGCCTACATTAATTAATTTGTTTAAAGAATTACTCTTTTACATAATATGAATTGCAATATTACCAAACACATGCAAAAATACATTTATATGTATACATACACATTTTTAAACATAGTTAAAGTACATACTGGATTTTGAAGAGTTAATATAAAAATTTTTAAATATGCCAATAGCTTATGTAATTATTACATATTAAATGATAGTATTTTTAGATATAGCAAATTAAGTAGTTTTTTCTTTAATACTTATTTTACTCTGGAATGCTATTTTTGTGAAATATCACAGAAATGGTATATTGCAGAACTCACTTTTATGAAAGTTGTCCTAGAGACAGGGCCAAACCCATAGTAAAAAATGAATTTGGTTTTTAGGTCAGATCCTCCCCTATCCAATAATACAACTCAACTTAATTTTAAGCTACTGGAACTACAACTTATTCTTTTTGGAGTTTTCCATCATAAATAGTAGATTTACTTATTTATTTATTTTGGCCTGTGCATAGGCCTTACTTATTTTAATACCCTGTGTTTTTCCTCTACATGTATTTTACAAGTTGAAACCCTCAGAAACAATGGAACTTGCAGTGCTCAG
Organism: Noctilio leporinus; assembly: GCA_004026585.1. Taxonomy (NCBI): domain Eukaryota; kingdom Metazoa; phylum Chordata; class Mammalia; order Chiroptera; family Noctilionidae; genus Noctilio; species Noctilio leporinus. Next base: position 51,337 of record PVIW01004507.1, read on the forward strand.
CTGGTCTCCAGAGTAGAAATATTATGTCTACTAAGTTGAGGTAAAAAAATAAAAATCCTTAGGATTTAAATAATTTTGTAGAATAGTATTCTAGCTATTTTTTTTTTTTTTTTTAACTTTTGGTTGACTTCCTATGTGGTCCTAAACTAACCGTTGAACTACTTAAGAGTCTGTTTAGGTAGAGATTAGGTACTTTAATTTTATTGTGGTTATAGTAAATGGGATTTATTTTCTGGTTTCTTTCTCTTATATTTCATTGTTGGTGTACAAAAATGGCTTTGATTTCTATATATTAACTTTGTATCCATCTGCTTTGCCAAATTCAGTTATTAGGTAGATTAGTCTTTTGGTGCAGACTATAGGGTTTTCTATGTATAATATCATGTCATCAGCAAATAATGACAGTTTTACTTCCTCTTTCCAATTTGGATGCCTTTGATTCCTATTTCTTATGTGATCACATAGCTAGAACTTTCAAAACTATCTTGAATAGAAGTAGAGTGGGTGGACACTCTTTTCTTGTTCCTGATCTTAAGAGGGAAGCTTTTAGATTTGCCCATTGAATATGATGTTGGTTTCTGATTTCTCATACATGGCCTTTATTATATTGAGGTATATTCCTTTTATTTCCATTTTGCTGGGTGTTTTTTTTTTTTATATCACAAATGGATGCTGTAATTTATCAAATGCTTTTCAGCATCTAGTGATATGACCATATGGTTTTTGTTTTTCATTTTGTTTATGTGGTGTATTATATTTATTGATTTGTGAATGTTATACCATCATTGCATCCCTAGGATAAATTCCATATGTATTGCTGAATCTGGTTTGTCAATTAATTGTTGAAGATTTTAGGATCAACTGTATGTTCATCAGCTATACTGACCTTTAATTTTCTTTCTTTGTGTCTTGTCCTGATTTTAGGGTTAAAATAATACTGGTCACATAGAAAAAGCTTTGGATTCTTCCATCTTCTTGGATTTCCTGGAATAAGTTGAGAAGAAGAGGATTTACATCATTCCTAAACATATGGTAAAATTTGTCTGTGTAACCATCTGGTCTGGAGCTTTTGTATGCTGGGTGTTTTTGATTACTGCTTCAATTTTACTAATTGTTATTCATCTATTCAGGCTTTCTGTTTCTCCTTTATTCAGTCTTGGAACATTGTATGTTTCCAGAAATTTGTTCATCTCATTCAGATTATCAGCTTTTTTGCCATATAGCTATTCATAGTAATTTCTTACAATCCTTTGTATTTCTGTGGTATCAGTTGTTTTTTCTCCTCCATTATTTCTGTTTTTGTTTATTTGGGTCCTCTCTTTTTTTCTTGATGAGTCTGGTTATAGGCTCCTCAATATTGTTTATCTTTTCCAGAAGTAGGTACTGGATTTATTGATCCATTGAATTATTCTCTTAGTTTTTATTTCATTTAATTCTACTCTGATCTTGATTATTTCCTCCATTCTTCTTACTCTGGGCTTTGTTTTTGTACTTCTAGTTTTTGTCACTTTATGGTTAGGTTGTTTATTTTAGATTATTATAACCATTTTAGGTAGGCCTATATTGCTATGCATTTCCCTCTCAGAACTTCCTTTTTGTGTCCCACAGGTTTTGTGCTGTTCTCTGTTCATTTTCATGTGGTTCCAGAATTGTTTTATTTCTTTCTTTATCTCATTCTTATTCTAATCATTATTATTTTTTATTTATTTTTATTTTTTTTAATCATTATTTAATAGGATGTTATTCAGTCTCCATTTATTTTAATGATTTGGCTGTTTTTTTTTCTTGAGGTTTGTTTCTAGTTTTAAGCTGCTGTGATCTGAAAAGGTGCTTGCTATAATTTCAATTTTCTTAAATTTGTGAAGGATTGTGTCATACCATGTGGTCTATTTTTGAGAATGTTCCATGTGCAATGGAAAAGAAAATGTATTTTGCTTTCTTGGGGGTGAAAAGTTTTATATATAAGTGTGTGTGTATGAGTATATGTGCATATATATATATATATATATATATATATATGTATATATGCACAAAGTATACCTACATATATGTAGGGTGTGCATGATAAAGTGGCAAAATTTTAGTAAAATAAACAGCATACCCAAAAGTGTTATATTTTGAAATAAATTTATTCTTATATGTAAATACATAAACAGAGTCATTATTTTTAAAATTGTTCAAAAAAGTCTTTATTTGCTGCAATAATAGACTCAATTTGACTTCAGAATCTTGAGCATACTTTAATTAACTTTTCTTTATCCATGGACATCATAATGCTTTCAATCTAAGCTTCAATAGCCTCTTTATTGGAATGAGGTTGTTTATTAATTCTCTCTCACAAATGCTTCATACATAGTAGTCTAAAGGATTGGCATCTGGTGCACTAGGTGGCCAGATTTCCTTTGACCAGAATTCAGGAACATTGACACTGAGACACTCAACTTTTTGGTGTTGTGTGCTGGTGCACAATCTTGTTGGAAGATAAGATGACCTCCATTTGTGACTTGCTTCATCCATGGTGCAACTACTTCTCTCAAAATGTCAAGGTAAACATCCTAGGACTTCATTGATGATCTCCTGGATTCTGTGTACAATATCTGGACTTGTGCTATCCTTGTGTACCTTACACATTTTCCTTGCTGGTGTGGTGACATCAGGATCAGCATCATACTCCTTCTTCATGTTGTAAACTGTATGTAAATGGATGTTAGTGAAGTCCACAATTTCCTTAGCAGTTTGCCCTGCATGCAGTCCAGAAACTATGGTTGCCCTAACATCGTATTCCTTCGACATGATGGTTGCTCTCAAAATTTAATACTTTATATCTGAAACAATGATATTAAAAAATAACCTTAGAACCATAGTTTTTCAAAAGTAATATGAAGTACCTGAAATAAGGAGATGCACCAGAAAAAGATGGCAACAGAGTAGAGCGCAGTGCTGATGGCGTTCTCGAGTACCAGAGCAGCTGGAGGACAGGATAGGGAGTGCAAGACATCTTCAGATCCCTAAAAATTAGAGCAGTCAGCATCTGGACTCAGGGGAGCATAGCCCAGAGGCAGCAGAGACCGACAGGAGAGCAGGTGAGACAGTTCTTAACCAGCCTGCAGGCGAGGTCGGCTCTGGGCAGTGGTGGCTCTACCCAGAGGGGTGTATTTAACTGAAGCCAGCTCCAGGTTCCCTGGTGACTAGAAATCTGAACAGTGAAGTGTGGGCAGCAAGGGCTAACACTGGAGGGAATGAGGAATTGAACTCCTTCAGAGGAGGGACTGTGTGAGAGCCTTGCTCCAGTGACAGAGAGGAAGCTCCTCACTGGGACAGAGGTGGGTGAAGGAGAAGAGACCTGCGGGTAACAGGAGCAGGGGAGCAGGGAAGTGCACCAGCTGGGGTGGCAAGAGGGCCAAAAATGGTGCTGCTCAGCCACCAGGGAAAGAGCAGCTTGAAGCTGCTGTGAAGCGGGGAGGCCCATCCCTGTGCACCCACACAGGCCCCCAGGCTCCCTCAGGAAACTCCAAACTGCTGGCTGGGAACTTGTAGCTGGGGCAACTGACCCGCCCATTGCAGGCAACAAAGGCTGCACTGCAGACACGCTGGGAGGGCAAGCATCACAGAGGTGGAGTAAAGGACTACTTGGAGAGCTGGTCTGTTTGGAGGATTGGCCCTCACCCAGGGGAGCTGGGCAGTGTTGATAGACCCCAGGCACTGTTGGCAGATGGGGACTGCCTCCTCTGGGAGCTGCGGGGGCAGGGCCAGTCATCACAGGAACCAGTAAGGTTGCAGGCTACCCTGCAGGGGTGCCAGGTGCCCATCACAGGCAGGAACCTCCTCCAGGAGTTGGAGGGGGTACCCTGCTGGTCTTCAAAGGGAAGTAAAGGGAGGGCCCCAGAACAACAGCAGCCCTAAAACCCAGCTAGGCTCCTGGAGGCCCAGCCTACCTAAGGGCTGACACTCAGAATCAGCCCTGACTGTGACAATCATAGGCCCTGCCACTCCAAGACCAGCTACACTGTAGGCTGCAGAAACCTGTCCAAGAAAAAGAGGCAGACTGAGGAAATGGATCCCTGCTAATCTCAAGCACCTGAGTTACACCACGAGCTACAAGAACTATTAAACCCTAATGGAGCAACATACACAACCAATCCAGAATACAACCAGACAGTCCGAGTAAAGGCCACACCAGGAACAACAAGTGGAGAAAATCTGGGAGACAGTAACACTGAACTCGACAAATCTCCTACACAGAAGGCTGCTCAACTAAGGCAAGGAAGCAAAGCAGATTAATCCAAGGGAAAAACTAAAACCAAAAAGCAAACAACAACAGACACCCAAAATGCCGGAAAAAAAAATCAGTCCATCACCAAAAGGAAAGGAAGAATCCCCAGAAAGACCACCAAATGAAAGAGAGGCACATGAAATATCAGATAAGGAATTCAAAAGAATGATGATAGAGAAGCTGAATGAGCTTAGCCAGCTCAAAGAAAACTATAAACAACTCCAGGGAAGTTACAAGGAACTTACTGAGAGCTACAACAGCATGAAAAAGGACATAGAAACCATCAATAAGTGCCAGGAGGAAATGAAGAACACAATTCCTGAATTGAAGAATACAGTAGGAGGAATCAATAGTAGGCTAGAGGAAGCAGAGGACCAGATCAGCGAGTTGGAGGAAATGTAGACAGATAGTCCTAGACAGGACAAGAGAATAAAAAAAACGCTAAACAACACTGGAGAGGTTTTAAGAGAGCTTCAGGACAACATGAAACGTAACAACAACAGTATCACAGGGATACCAGAAGAAGAGAAACAAGGAATGGAAAACCTGTTCAAAAAAGTCATGATAAAAAATTTCCCTAACATGATGAGTGAAAATATTAATCCAGTTCAGGAAGCACAGAGGGTCCCAATGAAGATCAACCCAAACAGACCAAACCAAGGCACATTATTATTAAAATGGCGAATTTCAAAGACAATGAGAGAATCCTAAGAGCATCAAGAGAGAAACGACAAATAACTTATAAAGGGGCTCCAATAAGGCTATCAAATGATTATTCAACAGAAACAATTCAAGCCAGAAGGGAATGGCAAAAAGTATTTCAAGTAATGGGAAACAAAGGCCTGCAACCAAGAATACTCTACCCAGCAAGGCTCTCGTTCAAGATAGAAGGAGAAAGAAGGAGTTTCCCAGGCCAAAAAAAAAAGAAAAAAGAAATAGATTAAAAGGATACATCTCTACCAAACCAGCATTGCAAAAAATGCTAAAGGGTCTGCTTTTAAAATAAATAAATAAATAAAATGAAGAAAGAGAGAAAGTCAAAGAGGAATACAGACACAAAGGGAGAAAATGGCAATGAATAAGTATCAATCAATAATCACCTTAAATGTAAATGGAATAAATGCACCAATCAAAAGACATAGGGTAGCCGAATGGATAAGACAACATGACCCACATATATGCTGTTTTCAAGAGACCGACCTCAGGATAAAAGATTGACATAGATTGAGAGTGAAAAGACGGAAAATTTATATATATCAAGCAAATGGGCATGAAGAAAAAAAAAAAAGCTGGAGTAGCAATATTTATTTCAGACAAAATAGATTTTAAGATGAAGGCCATAAAAAGGGACAAAGAAGGACATTATATAATGCTCAAGGGACCAATCCATCAAGAAGAAATAACTCTGGTAAACATATATGCACCCAGCATAGGAGCTCCAAAATATATAAGGTTAATCTTGGAGGACTTTAAGAAAGATATAGATAGCAACACACTAATATTAGGGGATTTTAATATCCCACTAAATAACTTGGAGATTCAAACTACAATCCAAAGAATCAATGGGTCCAGGAACTGGTTCTTTGAAAAAATAAACAAAATTGACAGGCCTGGATCCAGACTCATGATGAAAAAGAGAGAGAGGACCAAAATAAACAGAATCAGAACTGACAGAGGAGAAATCACAACTGATACTTCAGAAATAGAAAAGATTGTAAGAAATTACTACAAACAACTATATGACAAAAATATGACAACCTGGATGAAATGGACACATTTCTGGAAATGTGTAACCTACTAAAACTGAACGCAGAAGAAGCAGAAAGCCTCAATAGGCCAGTAACAACTAGTTAAATTAAAGAAGTAATCCAAAATCTCCCAAGCACAAAAGCCCCAGACCAAATGGATACACAGGTGAATTTTACCAAACATTTAAACAAGAACTAACTCCTATCCCTCTCAACCTATCCCAAAAAATAAAGGAAGAGGGAAGATTCCCAAACTCATTCTATGACGCCAATATTATTCTAATCCCAAAACCAGGGCAAGACACAACTAAGAAAGAAAGCTCCAAGCCAATATCTCTGATGAACATAGATGCTAAAATTCTCAACAAAATATTGGCCAACTGGATTCAATAATCCATTACAAAGATCATACACCATGATCAAATGGGTTTATTCCCAGGGTCGCAAGGATGGTACAACATTAATAAATCAATCAATGTAATACACCACATCAACAAATTGAAAAATAAAAACCATATGATCATATCAATAGATGCTGAAAAATCATTTGATAAAGTACAGCAACATTTATGATAATAACCCTCAGCAAAATGGGAATAGAGGGAGCAAACTTCAACATCATAAAGGCCATCTATGAGAAACCTGAAGCCAACATCATACTCAATGGGCGGAAATTAAAACCTTTCCCCCTAAGATCAGGAACGAGGCAAGGCTGGCCACTTTCTCCACTTCTATTCAACATTGTCTTGGAAGTTTTTGCTTTAGCCATCAGAGAAGTAAAAGGAATCAAAGATTTCCAAATTGGAAAGGAGGAAGTCAAACTGTCATTATTTGCAGATGATATGATAGTGTACATACAAAACCCAATAGGCTCCTCCAAAAACTTACTCAACCTAATAAACAAACTTAGCAAAGTAGCTGGATATAAAGTCAATATCCAGAAATCAAAAGCATTTTTGTATACCAATAATGAAACAACAGAAATAGAAGCAAAAAACCAAATCCCATTTACCATAGCAACAAGAAAAATAAAGTACCTAGGAATAAACTTAACTAAGGAGGTAAAAGACGTGTACTCAGAAAACTACAGAACAATGAAGAAAGAAATCAAGGAAGATAAAAATAAATGGAACCATATGCTATGTTAATGCATGGGAAGGATTCACAGCATTAAAATACCCATAATACCCAAAGCAATCTACAAATTAAATACAATCCCAATTAAAATACCAATGACAGACTTCACAGAAATAGAAAAAATACTTCAAAAATTTATATGGAGCCAAAAACGCCCAGAAATAGCCACAACAATCTTGAGAAAAAAGGAGAAGGTAGGAGGAATCACAATACCAGACTTCAAACAATACTACAAGGCTACTGTCATCAAAAAAGCATGGCACTGTCATAAGAATAGACATATGGATCAATGGAACAGAATAGAGAGCCCAGAAATTAACCCAGGACTCTATGGCCAACTCATATTTGACAAAGGGGGAAGGAACATCCAATGGAGTAAAAACAGTCTCTTCACCAAATGGTGTTGGGAGAACTGGACAGCAACATGCAAAAAGATAAAACTAGACCACCAACTTACACCATACACCAGTATAAACTCAAGATGGATAAATGATTTAAACATAAACATTGCCATCTTACAGGTCCTGGAGAAAAATATAGGCAGTAAACTTTCGGATATCCTACGCAGAAATATGTTTACTGATACTTCACCAAGGGCAAAGAAAATAAAAAATGAATCAACAAATGGGAGTATATCAAATTGAAAAGTTTCTGTTCAGCTAAAGAAAACATCAGCAAAATTCAAAGGGAACCAACTGTATGGGAAAACATAATTGCCAATGATACCTCAGACAAGGGTTTTATCTCCAAAATATATAAAGAACTAATGCGACTCAACACCAGAGAGACAGACAGCCCAATTAAAAAATGGGCAAAGGACCTGAACAGACAACTCACTGAGGAAGTTATACAAAGGGCCCAGAGGCATATGAAAGAATGCTCAACATCACTAGTCATCAGAGAGATGCAAATTAAATCCACAACAAGGTACCACCTCATACCTTTCAGAGTGGCAATCATCAACAAGTCAACAAACAACAACTGTTGGCGAGGATGTGGGGCAAAGGGAGCCCTGGTGCACTGTTGGTGGGAATGTAGGCTGGTGTAGCCACTGTGGAAAACAGTATGGGGTTTCCTTAGAAAACTAAAAATGGAACTGCCTTTTGATCCAGCAATTCCACTACTTGGACTATACCCAAAGAATCCTGAGACACCAATTCATAAGAACCTATGTACACCTATGTTCATAGCGGCACTATTTACAATAGCCAATTGCTGGAAACAGCCTAAGTGCCCATCAGTGGATGATTGGATCGAAAAACTTTGGGACATTTACACAATGGAATACTATACAGCAGAAACAAGATGGAACTCCTACCCTTTGTAACAACATGGATGGAACTAGAAAGAATTATGCTTAGTGAAGTAAGCCAGTCAGTGAAAGACAAATACCATATCATCTTACCCATTACATGACAATAATGAGCAAAATTAAAGATAAGCAAAACAGAACCAAATATATGAATACAGTGAATAGGCCTTCAGTGGTAAGGAGAAGGTGGTTGGGGGGAGGGGGGCGGCAGAGGCAAAGAAGGTGGGTAGTTTAGACAAGAACCTAATATAAAGGAACCATGGACATGGACAAGAGGTGGGATTGACCTTGGGGGGAATGGGTGAGTTGGGAGGGGGACAGAGGGGAGCAAAAAGGGGATGGATGTAATACAACAACAATGAAATTTAAACAAACACAAAAAAAAGAGATGCAAAGTTATGATTAATTAATTGTGCGTACCCTTCTGAGTGCTACCCTAATCCAGAGCAAACCAACAGAAAGTGCCTGGTCCAATTTCAAATGCATTTCCTGGCATGCAATGTCTGTCCTGAAAGTATTCATTTGTGTGTGTGTATGTGTGTGTGTGTGTGTGTGTGTGTGTGTGTATACACACATAGTACACACGATACATTGGCAATAACTTTGCATCTGCTTTCCTTTTGGTAAGGTATTGTTTCTTTTTCTCTCCATTTCAAGTGTTTCTTTAAAAAAATTATTTATTATTTCTAGAGAGAGAGGGAGGGAGAGAGGCACAGAGGGAAGTAAACATCAATGTATGTTTGCCTTTCACCTGCCTCCAGCCACAGACCTGGCTGTAGACCTGCTTGCAAGCTGGTTATGTGCCCTGGCTGGGGAATTAAACCAGCAAACTTTGGGGTCACAGGCCAGCGCCTTAGCCACTGGGCTACCAGTTAGTGCTTTCAAGTGTCTCTTCTTGTTTGTTTCTACTTTCTTAGATTAGTCTGCTTTGACTCCTGCCTTTGTGGTATGGATTTCTGTGGTCTGCGTCCTGTGGGATTCAATGATGCCATCTCCTAGATTTTCTATACTTGCTGCTTATCCTATGGGATTTAATGGTGCAGTCTCCTAGATTTTCTAAACTTGCTTCTTTGTGGATGCCGTTTATCCTTTTTATTTTTTGTTTTTGTTCTGTTGTTGTTGTTGTTTTTGATTTGGCTGTGTTTTTCTTTATTGGGTCCTTCTTTCTGGATAGCTGATTGAGATTCACTCTTTCCACCATGTTTTGTATATTGTTATTGAGCTGATGGAAAATAGAACCGCTAGTTCAGGCAAAATGCCACACCTTCATTAATATCATACACCCTTAGTCACATTTTAAACTGCATATGAACCAAGTTAAATACCCACACCCTCAAAAATAACCTCTGTCCTCAATCAAACTCTCAGCTGCTAATGAGCCAGTATCATGAGGATGTAAAGCGATTAAGATTATTATAAAAGAGAAAAAGCAACTGAGTTTACTGACTGAATTATATGATTTTTGCAAGGAGAGAGGGAGGAGCAATGATTGTACTTACATAGAAAATAAAATAAGGATGTCGAATTAGAAAAAGAGATAAATAGAAAAGTATAAAAAATAGGAGCTAAGTTAGTGAATAAATTTTACCACAGCACCATCATCCATGTATGAGCTACAATTACTACAGGTGAGATGAGAGTGAGAGATAAAGAGAGAAAGAGAGCTTATGAGATGTCTGGAGGAATGGAAAGTGATTTTGAAGTGATATAAGGAGAAGGAATACTAAGAGTGAGGAGTTAGGTCTAAACTAGAGCAGGGAAAAACTCAACTTGGAAATGAAAAATGAAAAACCTGGAGAAAATTGTAAGTTCAGTAGGAGCAGGAGCTGGGGATACTAAGGTCTGGGATTTGAAACACCAGATTAGTGAAGATCTATAAACAGGTTTTCAAAGACTCCACAGCTACCTCCCTATCCACACTCAATGAACACTAACTGGTCAAGGTGGAAAGAGAACAAGTGTATTTTATGAAGAGAAAAAAGAATGTATGGTGACTAATGACAAAAAACATGGTTTTGAGAGTTTGGAGAGGGGAGAATTACTTAAGAGTAGGGAATGGAAATGAGTCATAACAAGAGAGAAAATAGATTTTAAAACAAAAATAAGAAGAGGAAATTGGGTAGTGAAATGAAGCAAGAGAAGGGAGATGTGAAATATGGGATTTGAGATACACTATAATATAAACACCATTTACTTAAAATGCACTAATTGTGAGGACAAGAAATGGGTGTTTAAAAGGATATGTTGCAGACTAGTAATTCAGGTAAAACATTGTGTTGTAATTTGTCTCCTTAGTATATTTTCCCCCTCTTTTTGTCTTACTGACTTTGCCCCTGGTGACCCCAGATCATTCCCCAATCTGGGACTAGACAGGTTGCTTACAAGTGGCAGAGATATATTTCCTGTGTATCTCTTTATGTTAATCAAATCTCTTTGTAATCTGCCATCAGGCTCAAACCTTTTTGGGTAAAGGGAGAAATTCCTGTGGGTGGGGCTATGGCTTTCTGTCAGGCTGAGGTTATTCAGAGGGGAGTAGTTACAGTGACTATTGGTTACTATAGCCAGGGGGTATGAATTGGCTCTAGGTATCTGTTCACCACTCTACCACCTTTCCCCTAGGCCTGGGGCCCAGGGCAAGTGAGCATGAATGCCATCCTAAAGAGAGTTTTCCACTCTCTACTGTAGAGCCCCATCTCCCAGTAAATCTGCTGTGTTGGCACACTGATGCATGTGCACCTTTGACCTCTGCATGCCTTTGTTCTGTACTCTGGTTCCAGAGTAGGCCCTCTCTTGGCCTCTCAAAAAAACTCAGTTTTTCACAGTCAGGGCCTGTCTGGTTGTCATGCTTTGTCCATTTCTTCCAAACTCAAACTCCAGCTGGAATGCTGTTGCGTCAACTGGCCATGCTCCCTGCCATTCCAATACCTGGTCAACTAGCCATTCCAAAACTTCACCTAAATTGTGTATGCATCCATGCTGGGCCAGGCCACCCTGGCAAAGTTGTTCAGAAGCTGTGGGCCTATGGGCTGTATGCTGCAGTACTCCACCCACACCTGCATTCTCAACTTGTTTTGCACCAACTAGCAGCACTCTGCAACCTGTTAAGTAGTTGCTCCAGAAATCTAGTTGCTTTTTGAACCACCTCCCAGCTACTTTCACCTATATGCACTCCATGCCTACTACTCCAGCTGCACAGAAACCAGAGAAAGCACTCAGAGCTTCCAGTTACAATCCTGCCATCTTCCAGAACCTGAATTTAATCTTGTGTGTGGTCTAGTTTCATTTATCTGCATGTATCTGTCCAGTTTTCCCCAGCATCATTTATTGAATGAACAATTTTTAGCCCATTGTATATGCTTGTTTCCTCTAGTTTTGTAAACAGGATAATGCTGCCCTTATAAAATGAGTTTAGGAAACTTCTCCCATCAAAACTTTTCTAGAATAATTATAGAAGCATAGGTGTTAAGTCTCCTTTGCATGTTTAGTAAGTTAACCTATGAAGTCATCTAGTAGAGGACTTTTTTTAAGTATTTTTTATCGATTATGCTATTACTGTTGTCCCATTTTTCGTTTTGCCTCCCTTCACCTGATACACCCCTTCCCTCCAGCCATTCCCCATTACTTCATGTCCAAGGGCCATGTCTCTGGCTTCTCCATTCCCTTCACTATTCTTAACATCCCCCTGTCTAATTTGTACCTACCAAGTTTGCTTCTTAATCTCTGCACCTTTTCCCCCATTATCCTTCTTCCTCTCCCCAGCTCATAACCCTCCATATGATCTTCATACCTATGATACTTTTCCTGCTTTAGTTGTTTGCTAAGTTTATTTTTATTCTTTAGATTCAGTTGTTAATAGTTATGAGTTTCTTATCATTTTATTGTTCATAGTTTTTACCTTCTTCTTCTTAAGTCCCTTTAACATTTCATATAATATGGGCTTGGTGATGATGAACTCCTTTAGCTTTACCTTGTCTGGGAAGCACTTTGCCCTTTTATTCTATAAATGATAGCTTTTGCTGGACAGAGTAATCTTGGTTCTAGGTACATGCTTTTCATCACTTTGGATACTTCTTGCCATCCCCTTCTTGCCTGCAAAGTCTCTTTTGACAAATCAGCTGAAAGTCTTAAGAAAATTCCTTTGTAAGTAACTCCTTTCTCTTGCTGCTTTTAAAATTCTTTATCTTTAATCTTTTGCATTTTAATTGTGAGGTGTCTTGGTGCAGTCCTTTGGGTACAACTTGTTTGAGATTCTCTATGCTTCCTGGATTTGTGTGTCTATTTCATCAACCAAATTAGAGAAGTTTGTTTTCATTAGTTTTTCAAATATGTTTTTGATTTTTTGCTCTTACTCTTCCCCTTTTGACATGCCTATGATTTGGATGTTGGTAGATTTAAAGTTGTCCCAGAAGTTCCTAATCCTCTCATTTAATTTTTTTTCAATTCTTGTTTCTTCTTTCTGTTATGATTGAACATTTATTTCTTCCTTTTATTCCAAACAGTTCATTTGAATCTCAGCTTCCTTCCCATCACTGTGTATAACTTTTTTTATTTCATTTTCTATAACATTCACTTTATTCTTTATTCTGTGGCCATACTGAGTCATTTCTGTGAGCATCCTCATCACCAGTGTTTTGAACTCTGCATCTGATAAGTTGGCTATTTACTTTTTGTTCAGTTATTTCTCTGAAGATTTTTTAATTTAATTTTATTGTTATTGTATTACATCCATCCCCTTTTTACTACCCACAGTTGCCTTGCCCACTGACCCACTCCCCAACAAAGTCAATCCCACTTGTTGTCCATGTCCAAGGTTCTTCCATAATAGGATCTTGATTAAACTGCTCCCCTTCATTACCTCTCTACCTTCCTCTTCCTTCTCCCATTCCCCCGGCCCACTGAAGGTCTATTCACTGTATTCATGTATCTGGATCTGTTTAGATTGTTGGTGATTTTGTTCATTATTGTCCTGTAATGGGTGAGATAATATGGTATTTGTTTTTCACTGACTGGGCTTATTTCATTGAGCATAATACTTTCTAGTTCCATCCATGTTGTTGCAAAGGGTAGGAGTCCCTTCTTTCTTTCTGTTGTGTAGTATTCCATTCTATAAATATACCAAAGTATTTTGATTCAATCATCCACTGATGGGCAATTAGGCTGTTTCCAGCATTTTTGTAAATAGTGCTGTTATGAACATAGGTGTACATAGGTTCTTATGAATTGGTGTTCAAAGATCTTTGGGTATAGTCCTAGTAGAGGAATTGCTGGATCAAAAGGCAGTTCCATTTTTAATTTTTAAAGAAAACTCCATACTGTTTTCCATAGTGGCTGCAATATCCTACATTCCCACCAACAGTGCAACAGGGTTCCCTTTATCCCCACATCCTCACCAATACTTGTTTGTTGAGTTGTTGATGATTGCCATTTTGAGAGGTGTGAGGTGGTATCTTATTGTGGTTTTAATTTGCATCTCTCTGATGGCTAGTAATGTTGAGCATTCTTTCATATGTTTTTGGGCCCTTTGTCTCCCTCAGTGAGTTGTCTGTTCAGGTCCTTTGTCTACTTTTTTTTTTTTTTTTTTTTTTTTAAGATTTTATTTAATTATTTTTAGAAAGAGGGGAAGACACAGAGGCAGAGAGGGAGAGAGACATCAATGCATGGTTGCTTTTCACCTGCCTCCAGCCACAGACCTGACTGGAGACCTGTTTTGCAACCTTGTTATGTGCCCTGGCTGGGGAATCGAACTTGTGACCTTTGGGTTCACAGGCCGGCGCCTTATCCACTGTGCTACCAGCCAGGGCCTTTGTCTACTTTTAATTGAGCTGTTTATCTTCCTGGTGTTGAGTTGCATAAGTTCTTTATATATTTTGGATATCAAACTCTTCTCTGCGGAATCATTGGCAAATAAGTTTTCCCATATAGTTGGTTCCCCGTTAATTTTGTTGGTGTTTTCTTTAGCCAAACAGAAATGTTTCAATTTGATATAGTCCCATTTGTTTGTTTGTTCTTTTATTTCCTTTGCCCTTGGAGAAGTATCAGTAAACATATTTCTGCATAGGATATCTAAAATTTTCCTGCCTATATTTTTCTCCAGGACCTTTATGGTGGCACCGCTTATGTTTAAGTCCTTTATCCTTCTTCAGTTTATTCTGGTGTACGGTGTAAGTTGGTGGTCTTGTTTTATTTTTTTGCATGTTGCTATTCAGTCCTCCTAACACCACTTGTTGAAGAGACTGTTTTTACTCCATTTTATGTTCCTTCCCCGTTTTTGAAGATTAATTGACCACAGAGTCCTGGGTTTACTTCTGGGCTCTCTATTCTGTTCCATTGATCTATATGTCTGTTCTTAGGCCAGTACCAGACTGTTCTGATGACAGTAGCCTTGTAGTATAGTTTGATGTCCAATATTGTGATTCCTCCTACCTTGTTCTTCTTTCTCAAGATTGCTATGGCTACTTGTGGGTGTTTTTGGCTCCATATATAATTTTTTAAAGTATTTTTTTCTATTTCTGTTAAATCTGTCATTGGTATTTTATTAGGGACTGCATTGAATCTATAAATTGCTTTGGGTAGTATGGACATTTTACTGATGTTAATTCTTCCCATCCATGAACTTGGTATATGCTTCCATTTATTTGTATCTTTCTAAATTTCTTTCTTCAATGTTCTGTAGGTTTCTGAGTACAGGACTTTTATCTCCTTGGATTAGTTTATTTCTAAGTACTCTATTTTTCTTGTTGCTATGGTAAGTGGGATTTGTTTTCTCACTTCTATTTCTGATGTTTCATTGTTGGTATACAAAAAGGCTTTTGATCTTTGGATATTGACTTTATATCCAGCTATTTTGCAAAATTTGCTTATTAGGTCAAGTAATTTTTTAGTGCAGCCTATGGGGATTTGTATGTACACTATCATATCACCTGCAAATAATGACAGTTTGACTTCCTCCTTTCCAATTTGGATACTTTTGATTCCTATCTCTTCTCTGATAGCTATGTCTAGAACTCCAAAATGATGTTGAATAGAAGTGGAGAAGTGGATAGCCTTGTTTTGTTCCTGATCTTAGGTTGAAAGCTTCTAGTTTTTGCACATTGAGTATAATGCTGGCTTCAGGTTTCTCATATATTGCCTTTATGATGTTGAGGTATGCTCCCTCTATTCCCATTTTCCTGAGGGTTTTATCATAAATGGTTGCTGCACTTCATCAAATGACTTTTCAGCATTTATTGATATGATCATATGCTCTTTGTCTTTCGTTTTGTTTACATGGTGTATTATATTTATTTATTTGTGAATATTGTACCATTCTTCCATCTCTGGGATAAAACATACCTCATTATGATATATGATCTTTGTAATGTGCTGCTGGATCTATTGGCCAATATTTTTTGAGAATCTTAGCAATTATGATCATCAGAGATATTGGCCTATAGTTTTCTTTCTTAGTTGTTTCTTAACCGGATTTTGAGATTAGAATAATATTGGCCTCATAGAAAGAATTTGGGAGTCTTCCCTCTTCCTGGTTTTTTTGGTATAGGTTAAGAAGGATAGGAGTTAGTTCTTCTTTAAGTGTTTTGTAGAATTCACCTGTGTATCCATCTGATCCAGGGCTCTTGTGCTTTGGGACATTTTTGATTACTTCTTCAATTTCATTAGTTGTTATTGCCTTATTCAGGATTTCTGCTTCTTCTGGATTCAATTTTGGTAACATATATATTTCAAGAAATGTGTCCATTTCAACCAGGTTGTCATATTTCTTGTCATATAGTTGTTTGTAGTAATTTCTTACAATCCTTAGTATTTCTGAAGTATCAGTTGTGATTTCTCCTTTGTTGTTTCTGATTCTGTTTATTTGGGTACTGTCTCTCTTGTTCTTGATGAGACTGGTTAAATGCTTGTCAATTTTGTTTATTTCTTCAAAGAACATTTCTTGGACTTACTGATTCTTTGAATTGTAGTTTGAGTCTCTAAGTTATTTAGTTCTGCTCTGATCTTGATGATTTCCTTCCCTCTACTTGCTCTGGACTTTGTTTATTGTTGCTCCTCTAGTTCTTGCAGCTCTATGGTGAGGTTGTTTGAATAAACTTCTTGTGACCTTTTTAGGTAGGCCTGTATTGCTATAAATTTCCCTCTGAGCACTGTCTTTGCTGTGTCCCATAGGTTTTGGACTGTTGTGTATTCATTGTTATTTCTTTTCGGAAACTTTTTTATTTCATCGTTGATCTCATTGTTAACCCATTCATTACTTAAATGCATGTTATTCAGTCTCCATAAGTTAGAATTTTTTTGTTTTATTCCCTTGAGATTGGTTTCTAGTTTCAAGCCATTGTGATCTGAGAAGATGTTTGGTATAATTTGAATTTTCCTATATGTGTGGAGTCTTGCCTTGTGACCTACCATGTGGTCTATGTTTGAGAATGTTCCATGCATATTTGAAAAGAACGTGTGTTTTGCTTCTTTGGGTTGAAAGTTTCTGTATATGTTAGTTAGGTCTGTTTCCTCTAGTGTGTTGCTCAGTACCAAAACATTCTTAGTTATTTTTTGTTTGCACCTTCTGTCCATTGTTGATAGTGGGTTATTAAAATCCTCCACTATTAGTGTGTTGCTATCTATATCCTTCTTGAAGTCTTCAAAGATTTTCCTTATATATTTCGGTGTTCCTATGTTGGGTGCATATAAGTTTACCAGAGTTATATCTTCTTCATTGATTGCTCCCTTAAGTGTTATGAAATGTACTTCCTTACCTCTTTTTATGGCCTTCATCATTAATCTATTTTGTCTGAAATAAGAATTGCTACTCCAGCCTTTATTCATGTCCATTTGCTTCATATGTACTTTTCTACCCCTTCACTTTTAATCTGTGTCAATCTTTTGTTCTGAGGTGCATCTCTTGAAGACAGCGTATATGTGTGTCATGTTTTCTTATCCATTTGCCTACCCTGTGTCTTTTTTTTTTTTTAAGATTTTATTTATTATTTCTAGAGAGAGGGGAAGGGAGAGAGGCACAGAGGGAGAGAGACATCAATGTATGATTGCCTTTCACCTGCCTCCAGCTACAGACCTGGCTGGAGACCTGGCTTGCAACCTGGTTCTGTGCCCTGGCTGGGAATCAAACCTGCAACCTTTGGGTTTGCAGGCTGGCTTTTATTCACCTTGCCATCAACCAGTGCCGGGTCTACCCTATGTCTTTTGATTAGTGCATTTCATCTGTTTACATTTAAGGTTATTATTGATTGCCATTTTCCCACTTTGTACCTGTATTCCTCTTTGGCTCTCTCTGTTACTTCATTTTATTTTAAGCAGACCCTTTAGCATTTCTTACAATGCTGGTTTGGTAGAGATGCATTCTTTTAGTCTTCTTTTGTCTGGGAAAATAATTTCTACTTCCATTTTGAATGAGAGCCTTGCTGGGTAGAATATTCTTGGTTGCAGTCCTTTGTTTCCTATGACTTGGAATATTTTTTGCCATTCCCTTCTGGCTTGTATTGTTTCTGTTGAGTAATCATTTGGTAGTCTTATCAGAGCCCCCTTATGTGTTATTTGCTGTTTCTCTCTTGATGCTTTTAGGATTCTCTTTGTCTTTGAAATTTGCCACTTTAATTATACTGTGTCTTAGAGTTAGTCTGTGTTGATCTTCATTGGGACTCTCTGTACTTTCTGAACTTGAGTAATGTTTTCACTCATCATGTTAGGGAAATTTTCTATCATTACTTTTTTGAACAGGTTTTCCATTCCTTGTTTGTCTTCTCCTGGTATCCCTATGATTCGGATATTATTGCATTTCATGTTGTCCTGCAGCTGTCTTAAAGCCTCATCATTCTTGTTCAGCCTTTTTTCATTCTCTTGTACTGTCTTGGAATATTTTTCTATGTTGTCCTCCAACTCACTGATCCGGTCCTCTGCTTCTTCTAGCCTACTGTTGATTCCTTCTACTGTATTCTTTAATTCAGAAATTGTATTCTTCATTTCCTCCTGGCTCTTACTGATAGTCTCTAAGTCCTTTTTAATGCTAGTGTAGCTCTCAGTAAGTTCCTTGTAGCTTCCTTGGAGTTCTTTCTGGTTCCCCTGGAATTTTTTATAGTTTTTTTTTTTTTTTTTTTTTTTTTTTTTTTTTTTTTTTTTTTTTTTTTTTTTTTTTTTTTTTTTTGAGCTGGCTGCACTCTTTGAGCTTCTCTATCATCATTGTTTTGAATTCCATATCTGATCCTTTGTTTTCCTCTGTTTCGTTAAGTGATCTTTCTTTCCTTTTAGTGATGGACTGATTCTTTTTTTCCTTATTTTGGTTGTCTGTTGTTGCTTGTTTCTTGGATTAGTCTGCTTTGCTTCCCTGCCTTTGTGCCTTCTGTGTTAGGAGATTTGTGGCATTCAGTATTGCAGTCTCCTAGATTTTCTCCATTTGTTGTTCTTGGGGTGGTCTCTATGTCATTTACTTGGGCTGTCTTGTTGTACTTTGGATTGGTTGTATGTGTTGCTTCTTTCCTTCCAGTTGGCTGATTGAGAGATACTCTTTCTATCCCATCTCATACACTGTTTTTGAGCTGCTGGTTAGGGATTAATTGTTCATGTTGCTCTCATTGTAACTCAGGTGCTTGAGATTGGCAGCATCCATTTCCTAAGTCTGTCTCTTGATCAAGTCTCTGCAATCTATAGTCAAGCTGTGTGATTTTGGAGTGTCAGAGTCTATGGTTGTCACAGTCAGGGCTGATTCTGAGTATCAACCCCCTGGTAGGTTAGGCCTCCAGTAGCCTAGCTGGGTGTCTGTGCTGCTGGTGTTTTAGAGCCCTCCCTTCTCTCACTGGTTCTGTGTAAAGACCTGCAGGGTGCTTCTGTGGTGTCTATGGTTGCTCCTCCCTCTCCAGCTCCTGGAGGAGATAGCCCCTGTCTGCAAACAGCACTTCTGACCACGGGGCCCTGCAGGTCTCTTGCCCATGAAGGTTAACCCTCCAAGCAGTCCAGCTCTTTGAGGATTTTTTGACTGCCACCTCTGTGATTTGTGCCTGGCTCCCCAGGGTGTCAGCAGCACAGTCCACAGGTGAATGCTATACCTTCCCCTCTTGCTCCCCGAGGAGGCCTTTGTTGCCTGCAATGGGCACACCAGTTGCACCAGCTACATGTTTCTGGCTTGCAGTTTCAAATTTTTGTGGAAGCCTGTGAGCAGGTATGGGTGCGCAGGTCTGTCTCCCCCCTCACCAGCTCTGAGTTGCCTTCTCCCTGGGTGGCACAGCAGCACAATTTTCAGCTCTCTTGCCTTTCTAGCTGGTGCATTACCCTGCTCCCCTGATCCTGCTCTGGTGGGGTCTCTCCTCCTCCACCTCTGGCCCGGGGAGGTGCTTCCTCTCAGTCTCTGAAGTGAGGTTTCCACACAGTTGTTTCCTTGCAGGAGTTCAGTTCCTCGTTCCCTCCAGAGTTTGCACTCACTGTCCACACTTCACTGATCAGATTTGTAGTCACCAGGGAGCCTGAAGCTCTCTTCAGTTAGAGCCACCCCTCTGGACAGAGCTGCCACTGTCCAGAGATGACCTTGGCCCACTGGCTGTTTTGGAACTGTCTCACCTGCACTATTTAAGGTCTCTTTAGCCTCTGGGCTATGTGCCCCTGAGTCCAGATTCTTAATGCTCCAGTTCATAGGGACCTGCAGATGTCTCGTGCTCCTTACCCTATCCTCCAGCTGCTCCAGCACTCGTGAACGCCATTAGCATTGTTCTTTACTCTGTCACCATCTTTCCACCCTACTTTTCTGAAGTTTTTATCTGTTTTTTCATGTGGTTCATGCTTGATTTCCTCAATTTGACAGCCTCCCTGTATTTGCTTCTATGAATTAGGTAGACCTGTCAAATTTGTTACATTGTAATGGGTGGAGTCTTAGGTCTTTGTCAGGGCAGGTGACCAATTTCACTGACTTTTGGTGCCATGTGTGGGGGAGGACTCAGAGAGGGAACAATTCTACTTGCTTATCACTTGCACCTTTTCCAATCACTTCACCCACTTCCCACCCATATGCACCTGATGCCCCTCTAATGTTTCCCTGGTGATAGTTCACTGAGTGGGTGGGTTTGGATGTGTGTTAGGACCATAGAGCCATCTAAATAGACTCTCCTGAGATACAGGACGTTTCTTATGCTGCCCCAACCTTTAATGGTTATCATAGCCAGAAGCTCTGGTGCTTTATTTTCCCAACACTAGAACTGTGAACTTCACAATGTAGCCTGGGCCTGGGATTGTTCCCCAGGTGTCTCTCCTGGCTTTTATCCACCATGCATTAATGTGTGACCACTTATTCCATCAGTTGCAGCTGCTGCCTTGCCACCGCCATCTTGCCTTCAGAACATTCAGCCTCTCCACCCTATTTTCCTGTCTCCACCCCTTCTACCTGCCTGGATGGTAATTCTTAAATCCTTGGCTGTAAGGCTTCCATACAGTTTGATTTTCTGGCAGTTCTGGTTGTTTCATGTTTTGAGGTAGTTGTAATCCTTCTTATGGCTGTGGTTCAGTTGGTTGGGCGTCATTGCACAAAACAAAAGGTCGCTTCTTCAGTTCCAAGATGGGGCAAATGGCTGGGCTGTGGGTTTAGTTTTCTGCTGGAACATGTATAGGAAGGAAATAATGTTCCTCTCTTACAATGATGTTTCTGTCCATTTTTTCTCCATTCCTCTTTCTTTAAAAAAATTAAATAAAATGTATTTTTTAATAATTGGATTTGTATATATAGGTGATCCTATGTTGGTGCATATAAGTTTACAAAGGTTATATTGTATTGTTTGAGTGATATTTTTTGTATTATGTAATATCCTTCTTTGTCTTTTAATATAACTTTTGTTTTAAAGTTTATTTGGACTAAGTCTTGTTTAACCAGCTTTTGAAAATTTCATTTTCAGGAAATATCTCCTTTTATTATTTTTTTGTGATCTGGTTATACTATTCTTTTTTTAAATTTTATTGTTGTTGTATTATATCCATCCCCTTTTTGATCCCCTCTGTCCCTCTCCCAACCCACCCATTCCCCCTAAAGTCAATCCCACCTGCTGTTCAAGTCCACAGTCCCTTTATACTAGGTTCTTGTCTAAACTGCTCCCCTTCCTTGCCTCTGCCTCACCCCTCCCCCAACCCTCTTCTCCCTGAACACTGAAGGCCTATTCACTGTATTCATATATTTGGTTCTGTTTTCCTTGATGTTAGTTTTGTTCATTATTGTCCTGTAATGGGTGAGATCATATGGCATTTGTCCTTCACTGACTGGTTTATTTCATTATGCATAATACTCTCCAGTTCCATCCATGTGGTTGCAAAGGGTGGGAGTTCCTTCTTATTTCTGTTGTATAGTGCTCCATTGTATAAATGTCCCAAAGATTTTTGATCCAATCATCCACTGATGGGCACTTAGGCTGTTTCCAGCACTTGGCTATTGTAAATAGTGCTGCTATGAACATAGGTGTACATAGCTTCTTATGAATTGGTGTTTCAGGATTCTTTGGGTATAGTCCAAGTAGTGGAATTGCTGGATCAAAAGGCAGTTCCATTTTTAGTTTTTTTAAGGAAACCCCATACTGTTTTCCACAGTGGCTGCACCAGCCTACACTCCCACCAACAGTGCACCAGGGTTCCCTTTGCCCCACATCCTCGCCAACAGTTGTTGTTTGTTGACTTGTTGATGTTTGCCACTCTGACAGGTGTGAGGTGGTATCTTATTGTGGTTTTAATTTGCATCTCTCTGATGACTAGTGATGTTGAACATTCTTTCATATGCCTCTAGGCCCTTTGAATATCTTCCTCAGTGAGTTGTCTGTTCAGGTCCTTTGCCCATTTTTTAAGTGGGCTCTTTGTCTCCCTGGTGTTGAGTCACATTACTTCATTATATATTTTGGAGATCAAACCCCTGTCTAAGGTAGCATTGACAATTATCTTTTCCCATACAGTTGGTTCCCTTTGAATTTTGCTGATATTTTCTTTTCTTTTCTTTTAATTTTATTGTTGTTGTATAACATCCATCCCCTTTTTACTCTCCTCTGTCCCCTCCCCACCCACCCATTCCCCCCAAAGTTAATCCCACCTGTTGTCCATATACATGGTTCCTTTATACTAGGTTCTTCTCTAAGTTGCTCCCCTTTCCTGCATCTGCCTCCCCCCTCCCAACAACCTCTTTCCCCCTGACCACTGAAGGCCTATTCATTGTATTCATATATTTGGTTCTGTTCTGATTGTTGTTAGTTTTGCTCATTATTGTCCCGTAATGGGTGAGATCATATGATATTTGTCCTTCACTGACTGGCTTATTTCACTAAGTAAATATTCTCCAGTTTCACCCATGTTGTTGCAAAGGGTACAAGTTCCTTCTTTCTTTCTGCTATATAGAATTCCATTGTGTAAATGTACCAAAGTTTTTTGATCCAATCATCCACTGATGGGCACTTAGGCTGTTTCCAGCACTTGGCTATTGTAAATAGTGCCATTATGAACATAGGTGTGCATAGGTTCTTATGAATTGGTGTTTTAGGCTTCTTTGGGTATAGTCAAAGTAGTGGAATTGCTGGATCAAAAGGCAGTTCCATTTTTAGTTTTTAAAGGAAACCCCATACTGTTTTCCACAGTGACTGCACCAGCCTACATTCCCACAATCAGTGCACCAGGGTTCCCTTTGCCCCACATCCTCACCAACACTTGTTGTTTGTTGACTTGTTGATGATTGCCATTCTTACAGGGGTGAGGTGGTATCGTATTGTGGTTTTAATTTGCATCTCTCTCATGACAAGTGATGTGGAGCATTCTTTCATATGCCTCTGGGTCCTTTGTATATCTTCCTCAGTGATTTATCTGTTCCAGTCCTTTGTCCATTTTTTTCATTGGGCTATCTGTCTCCCTGGTGTTGAGTTGCATTAGTTCTTTACATATTTTGGAGATCAGACCCTTGTCTGAGGTATCTTTGGCAATTATGTTTTCCCATACAGTTGGTTCCCTTTGAATTTTGCTGATATTTTCTTTAGCTGAATAGAAACTTTTCAATTCGATATAGTCCCATTTTGTTGATTTGTTCTTTTATTTCCTTTGCCCTTGGTGAATTATCAGTAAACATATGTCTGGGTAAGATATCCAAAAGTTTACTGCCTATATTTTTCTCCAGGACCTTTATGGTGGCACTGCTTATGTTTAAATCCTTTATGCATCTTGAGTTTATTTTGGTGTGTGGTGTAAGTTCGTGGTCTAGTTTTATCTTTTTGCATGTTGCTGTCCAGTTCTCCCAACACCATTTGTTGAAGAGACTGTTTTGACTCCATTTGATGTTCCTTCCCCCTTTGTCAAATATTGGTTGACCATAGACTCCTGGGTTAATTTCTGGGCTCTCTATTCTGTTCCACTGATCTATAGGTCTATTCTTATGCCAGTACCAGGCTGTTTTGATGACAGTAGCCTTGTAGTATTGTTTGAAGTCCGGTATTGTGATTCCTCCTACTTTGTTCTTCCTTCTCAAGATTGTGGTGGCTATTCATGGGTGTTTTTAGCTCCATATAAATTTTTGAAGTATTTTTTCTGTTTTGTGAAGTCTGTCATTGGTATTTTAATTGGGATTGCATTGAATATGTAGATAGCTTTGGGTAGTATGGATATTTTAATGATGTTAATTCTTCCCATCCATGAACATGGTATATGCTTCCATTTGTTTGTATCTTCCTTGATTTCTTTCTTAATTGTTCTGTAGTTTTCTGAGTACAGTTCTTTTACCTCCTTAAATTTATTCCTAGGTAGTTTATTTCTCTTGTTGCTATGGTAAATGGGATTTGTTTTTTCGCTTCTATTTCTGTTGTTTCATTATTGGTATACAAAAATGCTTTTGATTTCTGGATATTGACTTTATGCCCAGCTATGTAGCTAAATTTGCTTATTAGGTTGAGTAAGTTTGTGGTAGACCCCATCGGGTTTTGTATGTACACTATCATATCATCTGCAGATAAGGACAGTTTGACTTCCTCCTTTCCAATTTGGATACATTTAATTCCTTTTTTTTCTCTGATGGCTATAACTAGAACTTCCAAGACAATGTTGAATAGAAGTGGAGAAAATGGACAGCCTTGTCTCATTCCTGATCTTAGGGGGAAAGCTTTCAGTTTTTGTCCATTAAGTATGATGTTGGCTTCAGGTTTCTCATAGATGGCCTTTATAATGTTGAGGTATGCTCCCTCTATTCCCATATTGCTGAGGGGTTTTATCATAAATGGTTGCTGTACTTTATCAAATGTTTTTTCAGCATCTATTGATAAGATCATATGGTTTTTATCTTTCAATTTGTTGATGTGGTGTATTACATTTATTGGTTTACGAATGTTGTACTGTACTTGCATCCCTGGGATGAAGCCCACTTGATCACGGTGTACGATCTTTGTAATATACTGCTGAATCTGATTGGCCAATATTTTTTTGAGAATTTTAGCATCTATGTTCATCAGAGATATTGGCCTGTAGCTTTTTTCTTTCTTAGTTGTATCTTTCCCTGGTTTTGGGATTAGAATAATATTGGCCTCATAGAAAGAGTTTGGGAGTCTTCCCTCTTCCTCAATTTTTTGGTATAGTTTGAGGAGGATAGGAGTTAGTTCTTTTTAAATGTTTGGTGAAATTCTCCTGTGTAAATATCTGGTCCAGGGCTTTTGTGATTTGGGAGATTTTGGATTACTTCTTTAATTTCACTAGTTGTTATTGGCCAATTCAGGCTTTCTGCTTCTTCTGGGTTCAGTTTTGGTAGATTATACATTTCCTAAAATGTGTCCATTTCATCCAGGTTGTCATATTTTTTGTCGTAGAGTTGTTTGTAGTAATTTCTTACAATCTTTTGTATTTCTGAGGTATCAGTTGTGATTTCTCCTCTGTCAGTTCTGATTCTGTTTATTTGGGTCCTCTCTCTCTTTTTCTTGATGAGTCTGGATAAGGGCTTGTCAATTTTGTTTATTTTTTCAAAGAACCAGCTCCTGTACCTGTCGATTCTTCGAATTGTAATTTGAATCTCTGAGTTATTTAGTTCTGCTCTGATCTTGATGATTTCCTTTCCTCTTCTTGCTCTGGGCTTTGTTTGTTTTTGCTCCTCTAGTTCTTGCAGCTTTGTGGTTAGGTCATTTTTATAAACTTCTTGTAACCTTTTTTGGAAGGCCTGTATTGCTATAAATTTCCCCCTGAGAACTGCCTTTGCTGTATCCCATAGGTTTTGGGCTGTTGTGTGTCCGTTGTCATTTATTGCCAGGAACTTTTTGATTTCATCTTTTATCTCAGTGTTGACCCCTTCATTGGTTAAAGGCATGTTATTCAGTCTCCATGTGTTAGACAATTTTGTTTTATTTTTTCTCTTGAGATTGGTTTCTAGTTTCAATCCATTGTGATCTGAGAAGATACTTTGTATGATTTCAATTGTCCTGTATTTGTGGAGGCTTTTCTTGTGACATACCATGTGGTCTATCTTGGAGAATGATCCATGTGCATTTGAAAAGAATGTGTATTTTGCTTCTTTGGGGTAAAAGACTCTGTATACATCAGTTAGGTCCATTTCCTCTAGAGTGTTGTTGAATGCCACAACATCTCTGGTGATTTTTTTTTTTTTTTCCGAGGATCTGTCCATTGTTGATAGTGGGATATTAAAATCCCCTACTTTTAGTGTTTTGCTGTCTATGTCTTTCTTAAAGTCTTTCAAGATTTTCCTTATATATTTCGGAGCTCCTTTGTTGGGTGCATATATGTTTATCATAGTTATTTCTTCTTGATGGATTGTTCCCTCAAGTATTATGAAATATCCATCTTTGTCCCTTTTTATGGCCTTCATTGTAAAATCTATTTTGTCTGAAGTAAGTATTGCTACTCCAGCTTTTTTTTCATGTCCATTTGCTTGATATATAGTTTTCCATCCCTTCACTGTCAATCTGTATCAATCTTTTGCTCTGAGGTGGGTCTCTTGAAGACAGTATATATGTGGGTCATGTTGTCTTATCCATTTGGCTACCCTATGTCTTTTGATTGGTGCATTTAATCCATTTACATTTAAGGTGATTATTGATTGATACTTATTTATTGCCATTTTCTCCCTTTGTGTCTGTATTCCTCTTTGGCTTTCTCTGTTTCTTCATTTTATTTGTTTACTTATTTTTATATCAGACCCTTTAGCATTTCTTGCAATGGTGCTTTGGTAGTGATGTATTCTTTTATTCTTTTTTTTTTTTTTCTTTTGTCTCGGAAGCTCCATATTTCTTATTCTGTCTTGAATGAGAGCCTAGCTGGGTAGAGTATTCTTGGTTGCAGGCCTTTGTTTACCATTACTTGAAATAATTTTTGCCATTCCCTTCTGGCTTGACCTGTTTCTGTTGAATAATCATTTGATAGTCTTATTGGAGTCCCTTTATATGTTATTTGTCTTTTCTCTCTTGATAGTTTTAGATTTCTCTCTTTGTCTTTGAAATTAGCCATTTTAATAATAATGTGCCTTGGTGTTGGTCTGTTTGGGTTGATCTTCACTGGGACCCTGAACTTGATTAATATTTTCACTCATCATGTTAGGGAAATTTTCTATCATGACTTTTTTGAACAGGTTTTCCATTCCTTGTTTCTCTTCTTCTTCTGGTATCCCTGTGATACGGATGTTGTTACATTTCATGTTGTCCTGCAGCTCTCTTAACCCCTCTTCAGTCCTGTCCAGCCGTTTTTTATTCTCTTGTCCTGTCTTGGAGTATTTGTCTACGTAACCTTTCAGTTCACTGATCCAGTCTTCAGCTTCCTCTAGCCTACTGTTGATTCCTTCTACTGTATTCTTCAATTCAGAAATTGTATTCTTCATTTACTCCTGGCATTTATTGATAGTTTCTATGTCCTTTTTCATGCTGTTGTAGCTCTCATTAAGTTCTTTATAACTTCCCTGGAGTCCTTTGTAGTTCTCCTGGAGTTATTTATAGTTTTCTCTGAGGTAGCTGACCTCATTGAACTTCTCTATCATCAGTCTTTTGAATTCTTTATGTGATATGTCGTGTGCCTCTGTTTCACTTTATGGTCATTCTGGGGATTCTTCCTTTCCTTTTGGTGATGGACTGATTCTTTTTTTCCCATTTTGGTTGTCTGTTATTGCTTGTTTATTGTTTTATTTTGTTTTTTTTCCTTTGATTAATCTGATTTGCTTCCTTGCCTTAGTTGAGCACCCTTCTGTGTTAGGAGATTTGTCTAGTTCACTGTTACAATCTCCCAGATTTTCTCCACTTGTTGTTCTTGGTGTGTCCTTTATTTTGGCTGTCTCATTGTATTCTGAACCTGTGGGGTTTTAGCAGGAAAAATAGAAAAGAAAAATAAATTTTAAAAAATAATAAAAAGAAGAAAGTGTTTAGATGGGTGTTCACCCTTAATAATCCCTGATTGGTCCAGATGGAGCCAGGACCTGAGGGCTTTTAGTAGGAAAAAAGCAAACAAACATATATATATATATATATATATATATATATATATATATATATATATATGATAAGCAAAAAGTGTTTTGCTGGCTGTTCACCCTTAATGATCCCTGATTGGTCCAGGTGGACCTGGGACCTGTGGGCTTATATAAGAGAGAAAAAAATTTTTTTTAATTAAAAAAGAATAAAAAGGAAAAAATAACAAGAAAAAGAAAAAACTATATTAATAAAGAAAGAGTTTAAGTGTCTGTTCACCCTTTGTGATTTTTGATTGGTCAGGTGGAGGTGGGACCTGTGGACTTTATTTAACAGGAATAATAGAAGAAAAAAAAAGGAAGGGAAAAAAAGAAAAGGGAAGAAATAAAAGTATAGAAATTGTTTAGGTGGCTGGGGAGGGGAGGAATACTTAGATTGAGGACTGGGAATGCATTGTAGGCAGTGAGTGAGTAGACTTTAAATCAAGAGTAGGGGGAGGGTCTTGGGTATTTAGGTGGATTGAGATAGGGGTTGATTAAAAATATGTAAGAAGTAACTTTTGAAAAGGATATTTTGAGGATTAATAGTTCATGTAGCTCTCAGTATAACTCAGGTGCTTCAGATTTGCAGCAATCCATTTCCTGAGGCTGCTTCTTTTTTCTTGGTCAGGTCTCTGCAGTCTACAGTCTATCTGGTCTTGGAGTGGCAGGTCCTCTGATTGTCACAGTCAGGTCTGATTCTGAGTGTCAGCCCCCAGATAGGCTGGGCCTTCAGTAGCCTAGCTGGGTTTTAGGGATGCAGGTGTTCTGGGTCCTGCAGGGTGTCCCCTCCATCTCCTGGCGGAGGTTCCTGCCTGTGATGGGCACCTGGCACCCCTGCAGGGCAGCCTGCAACCTCGCTGGTTCCTGTGATGACTGGCCCTGCTCCCGCAGCTCCTGGAGGAGGCAGCCCCCATCTTCCAACAGTTCCCGGGGTCTGCCAACACTGCCCAGCTCCCTGGGACAAGAGCCAATCCTCCAAGCAGACCAGCTCTCTGAGAATTCCTTTACGATTCCTCTGTGATGTGCACCTCCCAGCTTGTCTGTGGCCTTTGTCCCCAGCAATGGGTGGGACAGTTGCTCCAGCTACAAGTTCCCGGCTGGTAGTTTGGAGTTTCCGTGGGAGCCTGGGGGCCTATGTGGGTGTGCAGGGCTGGGCCTCCCTGCTCATAGGGGCTTCAAGCTGCTGTTTGCCAGGTGGCCCAGCAGCACCATTGTCGGTCCTCTCGCTGCCCCGGCCAGTGTACTTCCGTGCTCCCCGCTCCTGTTTCCCACAGGACTCTTCTCTTCCACCTCTGGCCCAGTGAGGAGCTTTCTCTCCCTGTTGTTCCATAGTCCCTCCCCTGCAGGAGTTCAATTCCTCATTCCCTATGGCATTTGCCCTTGCTGCTCACACTTCACTGTTCAGATTTCTAGTCTCCAGGGAGCCTGGAGCTGGCTTCAGTTAAACACACCCCTCTGGGTAGAGCTGCCACTGCCCAGAGCTGACCTTGGCCAGGCCCACCAGCCGGTTTGGAACTGTCTCACCTGCTCTCCTGCAGGTCTCCGCTGCCTCTGGGCTGTGCTCCCCTGAGTCCAGATGCCGACTGCTCTAATTCTTAGGGAACTGAAGATGTCTCTCACTCCCTATCCTGTCCTCCAGCTGCTCTGGTTCTCGAGAACACCATCAGCACTGCTCTCTACTCTGTCACCATCTTTGATCTCTATTATTATTTTTCACTTTCAATATGTATGTATCTTTGGATTTAAAGTGTGTTTCTTGTAGTCAGCCTATTTATGGGTCTTGTTTCCTTATAAAATCAACTTTCCTATGTCTTTTAATTGAAGTATTTAATCCATTTACATTTAAAGTCATCATTTACAGATACACAATTTTGTCATTTTTATTAAGATTTATGTTATTTTTTCCCTTTCCCTTTCCCTTTCTTCTTTAACAGTGCTTATCAATATTATACTCTATGGTCGTAAACTGCATGTACTGTGTCTGCATGTGTATGAGAGGGGCCAAGCTACATACTAAAACTGACTGCCACCAGTACTGGGCTCAGGTTATGTCTGCAAAGGAACAGGCACTCCAAGACTGTTGCCACCTGCCAGCTGCCTGTTAGGCCCAGCCACTGAATGAGACTGGGGTTATACAGAAGTTGTATGAGGCAGATTTTCAGGAAGTCACCAGGTAAGGGTGAGTGGTGTTCATCAGATTAATACAGTTTCAAATCCAGTATCAGTGCTGTTTCTGAGGCTACTCAACAAAAGTCTCTGGGTACACGAATGCTAGCCATTACCCTCCTTTGGCCTTTTGTTCTTTGTGGTAGGACAGGGTCTGGGAGTCATCAGGGTGGAGACAGTAAGGTTCATCAGAGTAAAGCTGTTTAAGATTTGGCAGTGTAAGGGAGGGCTATGCACAGCAACTTTGCCACCCATCCAATGCACAGGAAGCAGCCCTTATCCTAAAGCTACAGAACTGTTTCTTTGTTTCTGGCACCCCTCCCCTGAAAGTACTTGGAACTCATCTAAAGATTTTCAAGCAAGATGGAAACATTGGCATAAGCTGGTCACCGTCAACAGAGCCCATAGTCATAGAGACACTTGGTAGGGAGAGTCCTCAGGGAGTTCTCAGTGTGGAGCTATTGCAGTTCCTAGGCTAATGTCATGGAGGGGCAGGCCCAACACAAGAACGGTGGCAAGGATAAAATGAAAAATGACCCTTATCCTAAAACCACATAAGTTTGTTCAGAATTCTTCATGAGTTGATTTTTTTTTTTTTTTTTAAGACTGCAACTCGGGTACAGGCTTGTTGCTGCTGACAGGATCTAGAGATATGCATGAGCTGGACAGTGCCAAGCATCTGGAAGCAGTCAGAGTGTGAGTAGTGTATGAACCCCAGCTAAAAACATAGGGGTGGGGGTGCTTGACCCAAGAGAGATAGCCTCTGTTGGAGAGTGACTCAACACAGGGACATAGGTGATTTTCCCTCCAGCCCTGTCTCCAAAGCCATCCTACTCAGTGTCTTCCTATATGGCTCTAGCACCCTACAAGCCTTCTTTCCTCCATCAGAAACCAGGATGAGTGCCTACAAGTTAGATTGTGTGCCTTGTTCCTTAAGAGGACTTCTGTGTTTCCAGCAACTTCCCATATCATTCAGTGGACCAAATACTTGCTAATTATCACAGTCAGATGTTATGCATGCTTCTCTTCCTGGCATTGTTATGCCAGGCTGGGGAACACAGCATGGAGTACAGGGGAGACCTCTGAGGCTGAGATATCTCTCTGGATTCTTAGCCACCACATGTTGATATGGAATCAGCCTGTTTCACATCTCTTTTCTTCCTATCAGTCTTGATATGGCTCCTTCCATCTATGATTAATTATAAGACTTCTGTTTATCTGGTCTTCAGATGCTTATCCAGATTGATTGTTTTACAGTTTGTTGTAATTTTGATGTGATCATGAGGATGTGAATGAAACTTTTAACTACTCCATCATCTTGAATGCCCTCATTCTTTTCATTTGTAAAATAAAGATAATGATGGTACTATCAGTACTAATCTCAAAAACATGTTGTGAGGTTTAAATAATACATGCAAATCCTCCATAATAGATACTTGTATGTGAAATGTTCAAAAACAAAGAGCTCTGTATTCAGACATTCTGGGTTTATAGCTGTGATGATTAATTTTATGTTTGAATTGGGAGGGCATTTTTGAATGAATTTAACATTTAAGTGAGTGGAGCTCATCCAATTAGTTAAAAACCTGAATATAAAAATAACAAATAAACAAGTAAACCCAGAGCAAAGAAGAATTCTCCAGCAGATTACCTTTTGACTTTATCTACACCATTGGCTCTCCTGAGTCTCAAGCCTACTGGCCCACATTGCATATTTGGACTTGCAAGCTATTCTAACTACCTGTGGCAACTCATTATAATATATATGTATTTTTCTATAAATACACATATCCTCCTGTTTCTGTTTCTCTGGAAAACCCTCAGTAATACAATATCCAAGCTCTTCATCTTACTAGCTCTGTGATCTTGTACAGTTACTTAACTACTTTAGGCCTCATTTCTTCATCTACAAATCAGAAGTAACAATGCAACCTTACTTGATTGTTGTGAAAACTAAGTGATATAAAGTGTATAAAGTGACTAATGCTATTTGGTACCTAGAAAGCACTTAGGAAATGAACTTCATGGATTTCATGGAGTACCTGAAAACAAGAGTCACTATTTGTGCAGATGAGGCTGTGACTGTTTTCAATGTTTTATTTTGTTTAAGAACTAACAGAGCACACTTTGGTAAGTATTCCCTTTAAAGCAAAATTCAATTACCAATGTAAAATCTTTCAGACTTGTGAAATAGGTCTGAAAGGTAAATTTTTAGTATAGGAAAATTTTCACTATTTTCTAATATCCAGCTATTTTATCAGATTATGTGTATATAATGTAACCTCAGGAAACAATATTACCTTAGGAAACTTAAGCCATGAGAAATATGTGCCAACATATGCTGCATCTTGTACTTTTCTGTGTAATTTTTGCTTTCTACAAGTCTCTGTACTGTAATTTTGTGTATTTCAGTGTTCTGAGACAGAATTCATGTTTTTCCATTCATGAAAGTGTCCTCATGACACCTGTTCAGTTTATTATTTTAAAAAAGAGAGGCCCTTGTGAATTGGAGTGGTAAGCATCTGGACTCAGGGATGCACAACCCAAAGGCTGCAGAGACATACAGAAGAGCAAGTGAGACAGTTTGGAACCACCAGCCAGTGGGCTGAGGTCAGCTCTAGGCAGTGGCAGCTCTGCCAGAAAGGCAGCTCTAACTGAAGACAGCTTCAGGTTCCCCCGTGAATAGAAATCTGAGCAGTGAAGTGTGGACAGTGGGTGCAAACTCTGGAAGGAATGAGGAATTGAACTCCTGCAGGGGAGGGACTGTGTAAGAGCCTTGCTCCAGAGGCTAAGAGAGAGGAAGCACCTCCCTGGCCCAGAGGTGGAGGAGGAGAGACTCCCATGAGGAGCAGGAGTGAGGGAGAGGGTAAATGTACCAGCTGGGGCAGGAAGAGGGATGAAAATTGTGCTGCTGTGCTACCCAGGGAGAGGGCAGTTCATAGCTCCAGCAAGAAGGGAAGCCCAACCTCTCGCACTGGCACCAGCCCAGGAACTTGATGCTAGTACAACTGGTACACACATTGCAGGTGACAAAAACCTCTTTGACACTGCAAGTGCCATTATTTCTGAAGGCTTCAACTTGTAAAACACATGTAGAGGAAAAACAGAGGTATTGAAAAAAGACCTGTGCACAGCCTAAATAAATAAACCTACTATTTAAGATGGAAAATTCCAAACAGAGTAAGTTGTAGTTCCGGTAGCTTAAAATAAAGTTAAGTTGTATTATTGGAGTGGGGAGGATCTAACTGAAAAACCAAATTTTTTTTTTTTTTTTTTTAATATGGGTTTGGCATTGTCTCTAGGACAACGTCCACAAAAGTGAGTTCTGCAATACACCATTTCTATGATGTATTTCACAAAAATATCATTCCAGAGTAAAATAAGTATTAAAGAAGAAAAAATCTGCTTAATCTTGCTACAATATATCTAAAATACTATCATTTAACATGTAATAATTATGTAATCTATTGGCATATTTAAAAATTTTTGTACTAATTCTTCAAAATCCAGTATGTACTTTATTTTTTTTCTAATTTTAAATTATATTTTATTGATTATGCTATTTTAGTTGTCCCAATCTTTCTTCATTTACTTATCCCAAACCTAGTACTCCCCCCACTCCCTCAGTCAACCCCCACACCATTGTTCATACCTGTGAGTTACACATAGAAGTTTTTTTGATACTCCATTTCCTATACAGTACTTTACATCCCAATGGCTATTTTGTAACTACCTATTTGTATTTGTTAAATTCCTCTTTACTCATTCCCCCACAACCTACTCCCCAGTATGTACTTTAAATATGTGTAAAAATATGTATGGGTGTAAATGTATTTTTTGCATGTGTTTGGTAATATTGCAATTCATATTACTTAAAAGAATAATTTTTAAAACAAATAAATTAATGTAGGCATTTTGGAATAATGAAAAGAAAACTTTGTATTAACTTTTTATTTGAAAATTTAATTTTATTATTGTATTACATTGATCCCATTTTCCCCCTCTGCTCTCCTCTTCCCCACCCTCCCTATCCCCCATCCCACAGTCAATACCACATATATGTACATATCCAAGGATCATCCATGCTAGTTCCTTGACTAAACTGTTCCCCTGTCTTAACCTTTTTCTCCTCCTCCCCTCTGCACACTAAAAGCCTGTTCCTTGTATTCATATCTTTGGTTCTGTTTTGCTTGTTTGTTTGTTTTGTTCATTAGTCTCCTGTATTGGGTTAGATCATATGACATTTGTCTTCCACTGACTGGCTTTTTTCACTGAGAATAATACTCTCCAGTTCCATCCATGCTGTTGCAAAAGATAGGGGTTTCTTTTTTATTTCTGCTGTATAGTATTCCATTGTGTAAATGTACCAAAGTTTTTTGACCCATTCATCCACTGATGGGCAGTTAGGCTGTTTCCAGCATTTGGCTATTGTAAATAGTGCTGCTATGAACATAGTGGTACATAGGTTATTCTGAATTGGTGTTTCAGGGTTATTTGGGTATAATCATAGCAGTAGAATTGCTGTATCAAAAGGCAGCTTTATTTTTAGCTTATTGAGGAAGTTCCATACTATGGAAAACAGTGGCTATACCAGTCTGCAATCCCACCAACAATGTACCAGGTTCCCTTTTCTCCACATCCTCTCCAGCACTTGCTGTTTGTTGATTTGTTAATGATGGCCATTCTAATGGGTGTGAGGTGGTATCTCACTGTGGTTTTAATTTGCATCTCTCTGATGGCTAGTGATATTGAGCATTCTTTCATATGCTTATGGGCCCTTTGTGTGTCTTCCTTAGAAAAGTGTCTGTTCAGGTCCTTTGCCCATTTTTTAATTGGGCTGTCTGTCTCTCTGGTGTTTAGTTGTATAAGTTATTTATATATTTGTTCACCAAAATATATAAATAACTTATATAATACTTTATTCTTTTTTCTTAATAAATTACTGTAAATAGAAAGAGTGAGCAAGAAACAGGAAAAATTATTTGCAATAAAACAAGGAGATATTCCAAATTTCAAATGACAATAGAAAGACTGCCAAGAGCTTTGGTAACAAATTGAATTGAGAGACTGCAAAGAGACAGAAGTATATGGCTGAAGATCTCAGCCAAGTCTGGAAAGTAAGTAGTATAGTCTAAAATACAAAACCAGTGATAACTTGTTTACTATAACACAGAAGGTGTTCAAGGGTAGTAATGAAGACTTCCTGGAACCCATCAACTGTAAACTCTTGAGAATCTGTGAAGGTGACAAATCAGGAATAATATAAACATGGAACATTTACAGGAATTTAACTATAAATGAGTTAGGGGGAAATAAAGGCTCTACCTATCTTGAGTCTAATTTCCTTCACCTAAAAAATCTCACTCTTACATGTAGTCCTTTGACATCAAAAGAATGTTTGATAGCTTAGATCATCATTTTGAGCCCTCCCTGACACAAGCTTCCTAAACAGAGTCACCCCAGAAGAATGCAACATATTCAAAGGTGTATAAAATAATTAGATTTCAGTTTCAACTGTGACATATGAATTGTTTAGAAGTTTTCACTTCTATTCTCACAACAGAGAAACCTGAATATCCTGAAAAAAATAATTTTTATGAATTCCTGGCATCTGCAGACTAGCATTGTGAATGTCAAACTCCTGGGGTCACATTCTTAGGAGTGCCTTCACTCTATGCAAAACCTAGAAATCCTGTAAGGTTTTCATGGTAAAGAGTCAAGAAAGATTTCTCTTGCTAGGGAGAGGAAGAGTGACCATTTTGAAACACTGGGTTGGACAAAATGTTTGTTTAGTTTTTACTGTAAAATATAAGACATGTTTTTAAATTTCACCAATAATTTTATTGATTTGGATATTTTGAGTATGTCTGCTATATCCCATGTGGTATAGTTTTTATTGTTCTTAATGTCTCAACTTGATAGCTATCAACTTCAACTGGTCTACCCAACTATGGAGCATCACCAAGCTTGAATCTACAGCACAAAACTTTGCAAACCACTTTTTAAAAAAGATTTTCTTTATTATTTTTAGATAGAAGAGCAGAGATGGAAGAAGAAAGTGAGAGAAGCATCAATGTATGGTTGCTTTTACCTGCATCTAGCTACAGACCTGGCTTGCAACCTGGCTTGCAACCTGGTTATGTGTCCTGACTGGGAATCAGACCAGCGACCTCTGGGTTTGTAGGCCAGTGCCTATCCACTGAACCACCAGACAGGGCTGCAAACCACTTATGACACATTTGTTCTATCAGTCACAGCACCTCCTCCATACACTACACATAATTTTTTGTGTTTCAGTTGTACTTTTAACTTTTTTGAAATAACAAAGCATAAACTGCTGAAAATGTTGCTTATTTTTCCTTTTTGTTGTTTATTTATTGTTAATTTATTGTCGTTGTATTACAATTATGTCATTTCCCCCCCATTGCTCACCTCTGCTCCACCCGCCCCATCATCACTTTCACAGTCAATCCCCTCTCATTCTCCATGTCCATGGGTAATTTCTACTAGCTCCCTGACTAAACCCTTCCCCTCCTTTGACCCCTCTTCCACTTCCCCAACCTCTCTGATGACCATTGTTCTGCTCTTTGTTTCCATGTCTCTGGTTCCATTCTGTTCATCTGTTTGTTTTGTTCATTAGTTTCTTGTGTTGAGTGAGATCACATGGTATTTGCCTTACTGTCTGGCTTATTTCACTAAGCATAATACTCTCGGGTTCCAACTATGCTATCACAAAAGGTAGGAGTTCCTGCTTTCTTTACACTACATAGTATTCTATTGTGTAAATATACCATAGCTTTTTGATCCATTTGTCCACTGATGGGCATTTAGGCTGTTTCCAGTGCTTTGCTATTGTTTATTTTCTTCCATCTTCAATATTAAAATGGCTACATAAAAATTCAGCAATTTTAATTTTTAAAAAATACATGCTGATTTGACAGCTGTCACAGTACAATATAACAAAATTGTTTCAAATAACGTTGAAGACAAGTAAGAGCTACTATAGCCATCTTACCTTAAAAACAAATTAAACTCTTTGGTCATCTTAATAAACTCAAAGGACTCTTCATGAAATGTCTTATTAGAATTTAGGAGAAGCTTGTCTCACCTGAAGAAAGGGCCCTTCTTCCCCCTCTAGCATGACTTAAACTTTTTGTTTCACTTAAGGGTGTGCAGGAAAAACAAGAAATGCAGGTGAAGGTAATAGCCTAAGGGTACAAGTCCATTAAAAGACTGAAATTTAATTATAATATATTATGCTTCCTTTCCTCCACATATTGCCAGGACACAGCACAGCTCCAGTATAATAGCAATGGTTTACAACTAAAAGAGCCATAAGTTGTAAACTCTAAGAAGTAGCCCAAAATCCAAAGTTTATAGAAGAGATAAAAACAAGAACATTAGAGGATTAGATAGAAAAGCAGAGAGGGAGGAAGAAAGGGAGAGAAGCATCAATGTATGGTTGATGCTATCATGAAACTATCATACAAGTAGTTTAAAATAAGAATGATTAATACATCAAGGGTTCTGATGGAAACAAACAGATAACATGATAGAAGAAATGGGTACTTTAATCAGGGAAATTGAAATTTTAAGAAAGATCATAATAAAAATGAATATTAAAATTAGACAGTGATACAAAATGAGGAATACCTTTATGAGTTCTTCAGTAGTCTTTGGCACCTCTACCTGCCACCAACATTATATAAGCCCAATTCTTAGACAAACTGATATAAATCTTCATACTAGAAGTCTATTTACCTCAGTTTGTATTGCCTGATTACATTCCTAGATTGAAATAGTAAACTACAAAACATAACAAAACATAGTCTTCAGGTGAAAAGCAATCTCTACTTACAAACTCAAATATGACAAGATGATAGAATTATCATACAGGTAGTTTAAAATATGGATGATTAATATATCATGGGTTCTGATGGAAACAAATAGATAACATGATAGAAAAAATGGGTACTTTAATCAGGGAAATTGAAATTTTAAGAAAGATCATAATAGAAATTAATATTAAAATTAAAGACAGTTATACAAAATGAGGAATACCTTTATGAGTTCTTCAGTAGACTGGACACTTTTGAGAACAGAATAAGTAAGTTTGATGACAGGCACATAGAATACTCCAAAAATTAAATGCAAAGAGAAAAATGAATTTAAAAGGAATAGCATATCAAGAACTGTGGTACAATAACAAGAGATGTAACATATGTGTAATGGGAATACCAAAAGAGGATAAATAGAGAAAGAATACAAGACATGTTTGAAGTAGTAATGGCCAAGGATTTTCCAGATAGCAAACTACAGACCTGGAAATCTGAACACATCAAACATAATTTTAAAAAGCAAACAAACAAACTGGACACCTAGACTATTATATTTAAACTGTATGGAACAAAAAAAGATGAAATTTTAAAGAAAACACCTTAAAGACAGAGGAACAAGGATAAGATTTTCAATGGATTTCTCATCAGAAATCATACAGGCAATAATGAGTGGAATGAAATATTTACTCAACAAAAACAGAATTCTGTGTTCATAGAAGTTATTCTTCAAAAGTTAAGGAATATTAAAGACTTTGCTAGAAAAAAGTGAAGGTCATCATTTCTAACAGAACTGTCCTGCAATAAATATTAAATGTAGCTATACAGGGAACATTAAAATTATATGGGTAAAAAATTTTAACCATCATAAAGAAAGGAAAAAGTGTTAGAGAATGAATAAGTAAAGGTAAAATAAAATATTTTATTTTTCTTATTTTAACTGAATAAAGTGACTTCCTTGAAATGAATAATAATATTAATGTATTGAATAATTATATAGATAAGAAAAATGAACAACAGAAATATCACAATTTATAGGAGGGAAGAATTGGAATACTCTATTTGAAGGTACCTGTAGTACATGATAACACAAAAGGTGCTTTAAAACTACAAATTGCAATCTGTAGGACAATCACTAATAGTATTTTTAAGGAAGTATAATTAATAAGCCAAGAGAAAAATAAAATGATTTCAAATAAAATTCTCAATTAAAACCATAAAAAGCAGGGAATATGGAGGAAAAATAAAGGAAAAATAAATGCAATAAATAAAATAGTTACTAATTCTTCAGATGTTCCTCTAAGTGTGTCAATGATAATTTCAAATGTGAATGTTCTAAATGTATGAATTAAAATATAGCATTGTCAGAGTGAGTAAAAAGTCAACAACCACCTATATGTTATCTATAATGACCCCATTTTAAATATAAAAATGCAGAAAGGTTGAAAGTAAAGAAACTGAGAAAAGCATATCACGTTAACACTAATAAATAGCCTGAGTAGATATGTTAATTTCATAAAAAGTAGACATGAGAATAAAATAGCTTGTCAGGAATAAAAGCAACTATTACATAATACAATGAGGTTTATTGTCCAAAAAGTCTAAATAATACTAAATATGTACATAGAGTAAACAGTGTTAAAATACTTGAAATAAAATTATAGAAATGGAAAAACATACATAAATCAATTATTGTAGTAGGGTTCAGTAGTTAAGAAAGTAAATGGAAAGAAAATCAGTAGTGGAACTGAATAGCACACTACCACAAAAAAAAAAAAAAAAATGATGTAGTAGACATATATAGTACTCCATCCAACAATAGCAGAATGCACATTCTTCTCAAGATTGCATGGAACATTTTCCAAGGTTGATTACATTCTTGGTCATAAAATACACCTTAATTTTTTTTACAAATTAATTATAAAATGTCCTCAGACTAAAATGGAATTTAGTTAAAAATCAATAATATAAACATAGTTGAAAAATTTCCAAATACCTGGATATTAAATTTAAAAATATATACAAGGGTTAAAGAAAGTTCTCATAGAAAATGTTTAAATATTTTAAACTAAATTAGATAGAAAATAAAAAAATTTGAGGGGTACAGCATAAGTGATGCTTAGAGGGAAATTTAGAGCATTGAATGGATACATTAAAAATATGAAAAACTTAAGATAAATAATCAAAACTTCCCCCTTAATATACTTGAGAAAAATAATCAGTTAAAACTAAAATGAGCAGAAGAAAATAATAAAAATGAGAGCAGAAATCAATGAAACTGAAAATAGGAAACCATAGCAAAAATAAAATTAAGAACTGGATTTTTGAAAATATCAATAAAATTAGTAGAACTCTAGCTAGGTTTACTAAAAAAGTGAAAAGACACAAATTAATAATATCAGAAATAAAGGAGTCATCATTACTAATCTTATAGTCACTTAAAAGGATAATGAAGAACATAAATGACCCTATGCTCACAAATTTGATAAATTATATGAAAAGCATGAATTTCATGTAAGACATCAACCCAAAATTCAAACAAGAAGCAATACATAATTTAAATACCTTTATATTGAAGTAATTTAATAAATTAATAACCTTTCAAAAAAAGAAAGCACCAATCCCAGAAGGGTTCATTAGTAAGTTTTACCAGACAACAGATAGTTAAGGAAGAAATTACACTAATTCTATACTATATATTTTAGACATAAAACAGTAGGCACATGTCCTAATTCATTCTATGAGGTAAGCATTACTTCAAAACCAAACCCAGATAAAGGCAAGAAAGGAAAATTACATGACAAACCTCTCACAAGTATAGATGCAAAAATCCTTAACAAAACAGTTAGTCAATTCTAACAATGTATAAAAGGAATAATATATTATGACCATGATTAATTTACTTCAATAACTAAAACTAATGAAATGTCAAAAAAATATATCATGTATTCCATCACATCAAAAACCAAAAAGAAAAATAGTCATTTGATTATATAAATTAATGCAGAAAATTTATTTGAGGAAATTCAACACCAATTCATGTTTTTAAAAATCTCAGCAGACTACAGGTCAACATTGCTGATGAATATAGATGCTAATACCCTTAACAAAATATTGGCAAACTGGATCCAGCAATGTATCAAAAAGATCATACACCATGATCAAATGGGATTCATTCCAGGAATGCAAAGATGACATAATATTTGCAAATCAAAAAATGCGATAAACCATGTAAACAAAATGAAAGAAAAAAAAACATAAAAATATATCAATAGATGCTGAAAAAACATTTAATAAAGGACAGTGTCCATTTATGATAAAAACACTTAGCAATATGGGAAGAGAGGAAACATACTTCTACATAGTAAATGCCATATATGAGAAATTGGAAGCCAACATCATACTCAATGGAAAGAAACTAAAACATTTCCCTTAAGATCAAGAATGAGACAAGGGTGTCCACCCTCTCCACTTCTATTCAACATAATTTTGGAAGTTTTAGCCATAGTGGTCAGATAAGAAAAAGGAATCAAAGACATCCAAATTGAAAAGGATAAAGTAAAACTGTCATTATCTGTAGATGACATGATAGTGTATATAAAAACCCTACAGACTCCACCAAAATGCTGCTCAACCTAATAAGTGAATTTGGCAACATAGCTGCATACAAAGTCAATATCCAGAAATCGAAGGCATTTTTGTACATCAACTATGGAACAACAGAGATAGAAATTGGAAAAAATCACATTTACTATAGCAACAAGAAAAAATAAAGTACCAAGGAATAAACTTAACCATGAAGATAAAAGACCTGTACTCAGAAAACTGCAGAACACTGAAGGAAGAAATTAAGGAAGATAGAAATAAATAGAAGCATATACCATGTTCATGAATGGGAAGAATTAACATCACTGAAGTGTCCATGCTACCCAAAGCAATTAATAGATTCAATGCAATCCCTATTAGAATACCAATGACATATTTCACATATTTAGAACAAATATTTGAGAAATTTATATGAAGCCACAAACAATCATGAATAGCTACAGAAATCTTGAGAAAGAAGAATGAAGTAGGAGGAATCACAATATTGGATATCAAACATTACAAGGCCACTGCAACAAAAACATTCTGGTACTGGCATAAGAACAGACACATAGATCAATGGAGAAAAATATGGAGCCCAGAAATAAACTCAGGTCTCTATGGTCAATTAATATTTGACAAAGGGGGAAGGAGCATAAATTGTAAATTGGAGTAAAACTAACCTCTTCCACAAGGGGTATTGGAAGAACTGGACAGAGACATGCAAAAAAAAAAGAAGAAGAAGAAGAAACTAGATCACCATCTTATACCATACACCAGAATAATCTCAAAAGGGATAAAAGATATGAACATGAGCCATGCCAACATAAAAGTCCTAAAGGAAAACATAGGCAGTAAAATTCAGATATTCCACAAAGCAATATTTTCACTGATATTCCTCCTATGGCAAGGGAAATATGGGAAAACTGAAAAATTTCTGTTCAGCTAAAGATAACATCAGCAAAATGAAAAAGGAACCAATCATATGTGAAATCATATTTGTCAATTATACCTTGAACAAGGGTTTGATTTTCAAAATATATAAAGAACTTATGCAACTCAACACCAGGAAAACCAACAGCCCAATTAAAAAATGGGCAAAGGACCTGAACAGACACTTCTCAGAGGAGGACATACAAAGGGCCCATAGGCAATGAAAGAATTCTCAACATTATTAACCATCAGAGAGATGCAAATTAAATCCACAATGAGATACTACCTCACACCAGTCAGAATGGCCATCATCAACATATCAACAATCAACGAGTGCTGGCAAAGATGTGGAGAAAATGGAACCCTAGTGCGCTGTTCGTTGGAATGCAAACTGTTGCAGCCACTATGGAAAAAAGTATGGAATTTCCTCTAAAATAGCTGAAAATGGAACTGCCTTTTGATCCTGCAATTCTATTGCTAGTAATATACCCAAAGAACCTAGAAACCCAAATTCAGAAGGTTCTATGCACCTCTATGTTCAGAGCAGCATTATTTGCAATAGCCAAGTGCTAGAAACAGCCTAAGTGCCTATCAGTAGAAGAATGGAGCAAAAAACTAGGGCTCATTTACACAATAAAATACTATGCAGCAGATATAAAGAAGCAAGTCCTACCTCTGATAGCATGTTTGGAACTGGATAGTATTATGCTTAGTGAGATAAACCAGGCAGTAAATGACAAATACCATGTGACCTCATCTAATACAGAAAATTAATAAACAAAAGAAACAAGTGAACAGAATGAAACAAGAGACATGGAAATAAGGAGCAGAATGACAGTGATGAGAAGGGGGGACAAAGGGGAAGGGTTTAGTTAAGGAACTAGTATAAATGACTTATGGACATGGACAACGAGGTGGGAATTGACTGTGGGAGAGGGGATGGGGTGATGGGGTGAAGAGC
Organism: Noctilio leporinus; assembly: GCA_004026585.1. Taxonomy (NCBI): domain Eukaryota; kingdom Metazoa; phylum Chordata; class Mammalia; order Chiroptera; family Noctilionidae; genus Noctilio; species Noctilio leporinus. The sequence continues at coordinate 94,707 of PVIW01004507.1, forward strand.
AATTGGGAAAAAATGAAACAATTGTAATACAACAATAATAAATTGATACAAAAAATAGTTTTAAAAAATCTCAGTAAACTAGAAATTGATAAGAAATTCCTGAAGTTGATAAATAGCATGTACAGAAAAACCCACAGCTAATAACATATTCAATAGTGTGGGAATGGATACTTTCCCCCAAAGATTGGAGGCAGGCAAGGAGATCCTCTCTATCACTCCTATTCAATATTGTACTAAATGTCTTAGTTCTTTTGGAAATAACCAAAAGAACTATTTTCTTTTGGAAATAACCAAAAGAAAAGGAAATAAGAGTTACATATATTAGGAAGAAATAAAATTGTCTTTGTTTAAAGATGACATGACTGTGGTAAGACAAAAGAAAAATACTAAAACTAATAAGTATAGTTTACAGATTTAACATTAAAGAGTCAACTTTTTTATTTTTATTGTTTCTATTGCAGAAGATTTAGTTAACAAGAAATTTACTTCCTTAAGTTTTATGTGTTAGAATATAGTGTTAATAAGAGTAATGATGTTTTATAGCAGATCTAGTATATAACATACTCTTCTTGTGTATCTGAAACTTATACCCATTGTAAAACAACTCTTCATTTTTGCCTTGAGGCCTGGCACCCACCATTCCAGTCTCTGCTTCTATATATCTAACTATTTAAAATATCTCATGTAAGTGGAAACATGCACTATTTATACTTCTTTGAATTACCTATTTTACTTAGCATAATGCCCTACAGGTTCACCCATGTTGTTGTATTTGGCAGGATTTCCTTCTTTCTAAGGATAAATTATATATATATATATATATATATATATATATATATATATATATATGTATCTGTGTGTGTATAACACACATGATCAATTGGCAATAACTGCATTTCCTTATTTCACATGCTTATTAATTTTGAAAAACTATGTTTCTAAGTTTATGATTTAACATTGTTTCAGATATAAAGTATTAAATTCTGATAGCAACCATCATGTTCAAGGAATACAATGTTAGAGCAGCCAGAATTTTCTGGACTGTATGCAGGACAAACTGCTAAAGAAATCGCGGACTTCAATAACATCTCTTTCCATACAGTTTACAATGTGAAGAAGGTGTATGATGGTGACTGTGATGTCACCACACCAACAAGGAAAATGCATAAGGTATGCAAGGATCACACAAGTCCAAATACTGTACACAGAATCCAGGAGATCAACAATGAAGATCCAGGATGTTTACCTTGACATTTTGAGAGAAGTAGTTGCACCATGGAAGAAGCAAGTAACAAATGGACATTATTTTACCTTCCAACGAGATGGTGCACCAGCACATAATGCCAACATGGTGCAAGAATGTCTCAGTGTCAATGTTCCTGAATTCTGGTCAAAGGAAATCTGGCCGCCTAGTTCACCAGGTGCAAATCCTTTAGACTATTATGTATGCAGCATTTGTGAGGGAGAAATTAATACACAACCTCATTCCAATAAAGAGACTATTAAAGCTAAGATTGAAAATATTATGATGTCCATGGATAAAGAAAAGTTAAAGCATGCTCAAGATTCTGAAGTTGAATGGAGTCTATTATTGCAGCAAATGGAGACTTTTTTTAACAATTAAAAAAATAATGATTGCTTACGTATTTACATATAAGAATAAATTTATTTTAGCCCTGGCTGGTGGCACAGTGGATAAGGTGCCAGCCTGCAAACCCAAATTTCACTGGTTTGATCCCCAGTCAGGGCACATACCCAGGTTGCAAGCCATGTCCTTTAGCTGGAAGCAGGTGAAAGGCAATCATACATTGATATCTCTCTCTCTGTCTCTGCCTTTCTCCCTTCCCCTCTCTCTAAAATTAATAAATAAAATATTTAAAATATATAAATTTATTTCAAAATATAACACTTTTGTGGTATGTTGTTTATTTTACTAAAATCCTGCCAATTTATCATGAGCAGTGTGTGTGTCTGTTTGCATAATTTCCTTTATCCATTCCTCCATCTGAAGTTATTTATATTATTTTCATATTTTGGTTATTGAAAATTATATGACAATAAACATGGTATTGCAAATATTTCTTTGAGATACCATTTTCAAGTCTTTGGAGATTATATATAATATAATATATAATATATATTATAAATATAATATATATTTATAATAAAATTGCTGGGTAGTCTTATTTTCAATTTTCTTAGGAAACCCAATGATGTTTTCATAGCCATACTATTTTACTTTCCCACAAACTGTTCCCAGAAACAGTTTTCCACATAACATTTCTCACTTTTTTGAAAACACTTTTTACCTTTTTTTAATAGTAGTCATATTAACAGTTCATGTGGTTTATATTCACATTTCTCTGGTGATTAGTAATGTTGAACACCTTTCCATATTCCTGGTGTGTGCATGTATTTCGTAATGTACATTTGAACTCCTATGTTGTTCAATTCCAATTTTTTTCTTGGTGGTTTTCTTTCTGGATGTTTTATCTATTGTTGAAAGTAATGTATGAAAGTCTCCGAATTTTATTGCTGTCTATCTTTTCCATTGTAGTCAGTCAATTTTTGCTTTATACATTTGCTTTTAACTTTCTTGGGTGTATAAACATTTATACAGTATATACTACGATCTCCTGGAGGATTGATCCTTTTATTACATATAATATCCTTCTGTATTTTATGTGACAATTTTTGACTAGCCTCTCTTTTGCCCAGGGTAAGTGTAGATATCCCTATCCTACATTGTTTACCACTTAAATAAAATATCTTTTCCTATAACTTTACTTCAGGTTTTGTATATTCTTAAATCTAAAATCAGTTGATTTTAGACAGCACATGGTTGAGTCTCATTTTTGTTGATTCACCTACTCTTTATGTATTTTTGGTGGGGAGTTTAGTTATGTTTAAAGTAATTACTGATAAGAAAAGACTTACAATTGATGTTTTGTTAATTCTTTTCTGACTTTCATATAGTTTATTAAATTTATTTTTATTGTTGACACTATTAGAGATGTCACCATTTCTCCTCCCCCTTTGCCCATCATCACCCAACCCCTTCCACCTATTCCTTCTGGCCACCACACTATTGTTTATGTTTATGGGTAATGTATACGAGGTTTATCTGGGAAAAGTACAGCCATTGTTAATATAACAAGGACAGTTTGCATGACATTGATGTAAACTGGCAGCCAAGGAGAGTGGACTGGAATGCGCATGCATGAACAATGATGACTTCACTGTACTAGTCAGCGGGGGTGGTAGATACCATTGAGTGAGCATGTATACTGTGTGGCCATTGTATTCAAAATGACTGAATGAGTAGAACAATGAAACTGCATCAATTTTGCATTAAGCTTGAACAATCCTCTATGGAAACTATTCAGATTTAGAAGGTTGTAGCTATGGGCAACTGTTGATTGGCAACTTCATTGCAATATGCCCACTCACGCATCACTTCTCATGCAGTATTTTGGTAAAACATCAAATCACCCAGGTGACTCAGCCCCACTACAGCCCAGATTTGGTGCCCTGTGACTTCTGGCTTTTCCTAGAACTAAAATCGCCTTTGAAAAGGAAGAGATTCCAGGCCATTGATGAGAATTCAGGACAATAAGATGGAGCAGTTGATGGTAATTAGGAGAACTGTGTGAGGTCCCAAGGTGCCTACATTGAAGGAGACTGAGACATTATTGACTTATATACAATGTTTCTTATCCTCGTATTTTATTCAATAAGTTTATATGCCACATGACATGGCTGGATACTTCCTGGACAGACCTCATATATGTTCTTTGGCTAATTCCTCACTTTATTTCATTCAATCTTCCCTTTACTTCTGGCAGCTGTCAGTTTGTTCTATGTATTCATGTTTATGTTTCTATTTTGTTCATAGATTTATTTTGTTTTTTAGATTTCACATATAGGTAAGGTCATCTGGTATTTGTCTGTCTCTGACTGGCTTATTATTCCTCTTTCCTCTCTTGCTATCTCCCTTTGTGATTCACTGACTTTTTGTAGTGATAGATTTTAATTTCTTTCTCTTTTTATTTTGTGTGTCTTTCTTAGGTGTTTTATTGAGGTTATCATGAGACTGACATAACAGTCTATTTTAAGATGATAATGAATTAATTTAATTGTATGCAAAAATTCAACATTATCTCTGTCCCCAATATTTACATTATTGATGTCACAATTCACATATTTAGAATTTTATATCCATTAACAAATAATTGTGTTTGTAACTATTTTTATATTTTTATTTGAACCTTTATACCAAAACTAAAAATAATGTACACTCCACCTTTGGAATATTAAAGTATTCTTTTTACTTAGTGTAATAGTCTCCAGGGAGCCTGGAGCTGGCCTCAGTCAAATGCGCCCCTCTGGGCATAGCCGCCACTGCCCAGAGCTGACCTGGGCCCACCGGCCAGTCGGTCGGGAACCACCTCACCTACTCTCCTGCTGGTCTCCTCTGCCTCTGGGCTGTGCTCCCCTGTGTCCAGATGCTGACCACTCCAATTCTTAGGGTCCTGAAGACATCTCACGCTCCCTATCTTGTCCTCTAGCTGCTCTGGTACTTGAGAATACCATCAGCACTGCTCTCTACTCTGTTGCCATCTTTCCTCCTCTCCATAATAGTCTCCAATAGCATCCATGCTGTTGCAAAATGTAGGAGCTCCTTCCTTTTTCTGCTGTATAGTATTCCATTATATAAATGCACCATCATTTTTTAATCCACTCCCTTACTGATTGGAACTTGGGCTATTTCTAACACTTGGCTATTATAGATAGAGCTTCTATAAAAAAGGGATACGTAAGTTATTTTGAACTTGCCTTTTGTGATTTTTACGGTATATTCCCAGCAGTGGAATTGCTGGATCATAAGGCAGTTCCATTTTTAGTTTAGTTTTTTTTTTTTTTTTTGAGGAAATTCCATTTTGTTTTCCACAATGTCTACACCAGCCTGCAATCCAACCAACAATGCCCTAGGGTTCCCTTTTCTATGTGCTTTCCAGCACTTGTTTGTTGATTTATTAATGATAGCCATTCTTACAGATGTGAGGTAGCATCTCATTGTGGATTTAATTTGTAGCTCTCAGTTGGGTAGTGATGTTGAGCATTTTTCATACGTATGTGGGTCATCTGAATGTGCTCCTTGGAAAAGTGTCAGTTCAGGTCCTTTGCCCAATTTTTAATTGGGTTTTTGTTTTATTGGCATTGAGTTATATGAGTTCTTTATATATTTTGGCAAATATGTTCTTTCATATGGTCAGTTCCTTTTTAATTTTGATGATGGTTTATTTATTCATGCAGACACTTTATAATTTGATGTAATCCCATTTGTTTATTTTTCCTTTATTTACCTTGTAGCTATATCAGCAAAAATATTGCAACATTAGATGTCTGAAGTTTTACTGCCTATGTTTTCAGTAAGGACTTTTAAAATATCACAACTTATATTTAAGTCCTTTATCCATTTTAAGTTTATTCTAGTGTATGGTGTTCCTACCTTTTGCTACAGCATGGAAGGAACTGGAGAGTATTATGCTAACTGAAGTAAGTCAATCAGCAAGAGACAAATATCATATAACCTACTGGATAAGTAGAATCTAATGAATAAAAGATACTAATAAAAACAGTACCAGAGACATGGAAATATGAAACAGACTGATAGCTTTAGAAGAGGAGGATGAAAAGATACAATGGTGGAAGGAAGGGAAGGGGAGTGGTCAAAGAACATGTATAAATGGCCCATAGTCATAGATAATGGAGAGGGAATTGACTGCGGGAGAGAGGGTGGGCTGGGTGGAAGAGGATAAAAGGGGAAAATTGGGACAACTGTAATAGAATAAAGAAAAAAAAATAAATCTAAAGTGGAGAAATAAAACAAAGTATTCTATTTATGTGCATCTTTCACTTTGCCTAAGAGCCTTATAGTTTCTTGATTTCATGTTGTTGTTTGCTGTTGTTTTGCTTGAATTTAAAGAATCCTGTTTACTATTTTTCATCAGCCATGTCTAATGATATTGAATTTCCTCAGCTATTGTTTCTCTGAAAAAGCATTTATATATTCTTAATTTGAAGAACAGGTTTTTCAAGGTACAGTTTTTTTGTTGCTTTTTTATTCTTTTTTTATTTTATTTTATTGTTGTTATATTACATCCATCCTCTTTTTGGCTTTTTTATTCTTTCAATATTTTAAATATACTATCCCATTCCCTTCTGCTGAGAAATGTGTTGATAGTCTTATGTCAGCTTTGCTACACATGAAAAGTTGCTTTTATTTTGCTAATTTCAAAATTTTATCTTTTTAGACTTTCGACTGTTTATAATGTGCCTCAGTGAAAACTTATTTGAAATCATCATACATGAATTCCTTTGGGTTTTGTGAATCTGGATATCAATTTCTCCCCCTAAATTTGAATTATACCCCCAATAGTTTTATTTTTTTGACTTTTTTATTGTTGTCCTTTTATAGTTGTCCCAAGTTTCCCCCATTGCTCTTCTCTGCCACACCCATTAATTCTTTAAAGAAACTCTCTGTCCTTTATGTCCCTCCTTTCCTGGGATGCCTATAATGATCGTATTAATTCCTTGATGGTTTCTATATGTACCTTTGGATTTCTTAACTCATTTTAATTTTTACTTATTGTTTAATGATTTATTTTATTTTATTTTTTAAATAGTAAGGGAAATATTTTTCATTTTTTAAATTGTTGTTCTATTACAGTTGCCACATTTCTCCTCTGTTCTTCCATGCCCTGCTCATCATCTCCACCCTCTCCCACAGTCATTTCCACCCTGTTTTTCATGTTTGTAAGTCATTTATACTAGTTCCTTAACTACACTCATTTTAAATAACCTATTTTTCAGTTCTGTGTTTTTTTCTGCTTTGCCAAGCCTGTTGTTGAAGCTTTCTATTTTTTGTTTGTTTGTTTGTTTTAATTATTGTATTCTTCATCTACAGTATTTGTTTGGTCTTTTTTATGGTTTCTATATCTTTATTTATATTCTTATTTTGTTTATGTATTGCTTCCTCACTTTAGTTAGTTACTGAGATTATTTAAAATGATTCTTTTGTATTTTTATCAGTAATTCATAAATCATCATTTCTTTATAGTTAGTAAAGATTTATGTTATCTCTTTTATTGTATCTCCCTGATTCTTTATGTTCCTTATAATTTTTCATTGGTAGCTGTACAATTAAAGAAATAGCCTAATCTCCCACTCTTTACAGACTGACTTCAACAAGGACATACCTTCACCATTCAGTCTGGTTAGAAATACTGGGAAGGTCTCAAACATGTTCTATGGATGGGCATATGTCACTCCTCTTACTTTCCCTGAGGGAGAAATTTCAGAACTTCACTTATTTCTTCTCCCAATCTCTCAGAAACTTGATGGCCACTGTAAGCTACCCATTTCTTCTCACTGAAAAGATGAGGACACACTTCACTCTGTCCACCAAGAAAGAAGCTGTGAGCCAAAGTGATTTCTTTCAAGTCTAAGCTGTGCTGGAATAGAAAGAAAAGCTGGCTTAGATGAAGTAAAAATGTTCTTCTTACCTCAATACAGCTGTTTTTAGTTTTATACACATATGGGCTGCTGCAACTTTTTAACTAAATTTGTGACCTCCCTTAAAGGTACTTTAGTCCATACAACATTGATAGATCAGTTTTCTTCTGAAGTATTCTGATTGGGACTTCCTATTATATCATCCTGCTTATATCCTTCTGTCCAATTGACTTTCTATATATCAAGAATTCCAAATTTAAAACTTTATTTATAACATGACAAATGTTGAAACAAGTATAAATCTGATACATATTATATTTATATAGACTCTCTCTCTCTCTCTCTCTCTCTCTATATATATATATATATAAAACTAAGAAAATCTGATGAAATAAATGAAAATTTCTAACTAAATAGGCTTTAATTGATGGATTGAGAAGCTCAATATTTTTCAGTATTAGCTCTTCACAATTTTAGCTACAGATTGAAGGAAATTCTAATAAAAACCCCAGAAAGTAATTTGGCAAATACTCATAAATTGATTTTATTATGAGATTATGGAAAAGTAAAATATATACAAAAGTTAACACAACCCTGAAGAAAAACAAATTTGGAGGACACAATAATTAATGTAGTTACTTTAATAATATAGTAATCAAGATAGCATGATATATAACCAAGGATCGAAGACAATTTAATGGAGAGATTATAACTTTTTGATAATTGAGGTTGGAAAAATCAGATATAGGTATAAAAAAATTTAAACTAGATACAGACCATAAGACTTTCACAATAATTATCTCAAGAGGGATGTGGACATAAATATAAAGATAAACTATAAAATTTGAAAGGAATCATGAGAGAAAATCTAGGTAACCTTGTATTTGGAAATTAGTTTTTATTTGTTTTTATATATAATAAACCACAAGGTGATCTAGAAAAGAAATATTGGTAAGTTTGATTTTATAAAAAAATTAAAATGTCATTCTGAAACAGAGTTAAGAGAATAAAAATGTAAGCTACACACTGGGAGAAAATACTCACAAAATATATATCTGATAATGGACTTCTATCCAAAATATACAAAGAATACTAAAATCCCAATAATAAAAGCATTTAAAAATCCACTGCTAGGATTATACCTGAAGAATCATGAAACACCAATTCAGAAGAGCCTGTGCATGCCTATGTTCATAGCAACACTATTCACAATAGCCAAGCACTAGAAACAACCTAAGTGCCCATCAGTGGATGAATGGATCCTCAAACTGTGGTATATTTATGTAATGGAATACTACAGAGCAAAAGGAAAGAGCTAACTTTTGCAACAACATGTATGGAACTGGAAAGTATTATGCTTAATGAAAGAAGGCAGGTGGCAAAAGATATTATGCTTAATGAAAGAAGCCATGTGGCAAAAGACAAATATCATATGATCTCACCTAATACAGGAACCTAATGAACAAAACAAACAAATGAGAAAAATTGAACCAGAGGCATGGAAATAAGAAACAGACTGACATTGACCAGAGGGGAGGTGGGAGGGGAGAAGGGAGAAAAGAAGGGGAAGGATCTAGTCAAGAAAGTAGTATAAATGACCCATGGACATGGATAAGAATGTGGGGATTGACTGTGGGAGAGGGGGGCAGTGGGTAGGTCAAGGGAGAGCAATGGGGGGTGGGGAGAATGGGACAACTTTATTAGAATAACAATAAAAGAAAAACATCCAATTTAAATTGGGAAAATAATCTTAAGACATACCTCATACAGAAGTATATGCATATGAAAAATAAATATATGAAGATATACTCAACATTATTCACCATTAGGGTATTGTGATTAAAACAATGTGTTACCACTAGGTACTCATTAATGGCTAATTAAAAAAAAAAACATGTATAGTATCAATTTTCAGCATGGATGTGGGGAAACAGGAACTCTCAATTACTGATGGTGGTAATACAGAATGGTTTAGCCACTTTGGAAGTCAGCTGGCGGTTTCTTACCAAACTAAGTAGAGTCTGTTCATCAATAACACACCTATGTAATTATTTAATTTAAAAATTTATATGCATTAAGAACTTGAATAAAAATGTTTATAGAAGCTTTATTTATGACCCTCAAGATCTAGGAAGATGAATAAGCAAATTATAATACATTCATACAAAGGAATAATTAGCAATAAAAATGAACTATCATGTCACAAAAATGATTGAATCTTAAGTGTGTATTGCTAAAGGAAAGAAACCAGTCTGAAAACATTACATTACACACTATATAACTGAAGTATTATATGACTGATGTATGAATAGAAAAGATTCCATTCAAGATGATATAATATTCTGTAAAAAGCAAAACAGTAAAGATCAGTGGTTTTCAGATATTAGGGGAATGAGAGGAGATCAAATTAGTGAAACAAAGGGGATTTGCTAAGGTATTAAAACTATTATGTATTATACTGTAAGGGTAGGTACATGATACAAGACATTTGCCAAACCATAGAACTTTACAAAGAACAAACCTTAATTGATGTAAATTAGAAAATATTCAAAACCACTCTGAAGATTAATGTGCCAGGGAAGATGAAAACTGTGACCATGCAAAAGAAAATAAATTATAAAGGAAAACATTTAATAAACTACCTCTATGAGCACACATAGGTATAAAACAACATAGGAAAGAAAATAAAAGAATGGAAAATCTGAGCTTATAAAACAAGTTAAAAGTATAAAATCATATGTATCACACATATTTTGTATCCCTTCAGCCCAATCTGTCCTTTTTTCCCCAACCCTTACTATAGCAATTTTCTCTGTTGGGAATTCAGATCACATCATGCAGACATGACTTGGCCAAAAGCTTGTTTCTTATTTTTAACTCCTACCTTACACATGAGCAACACAGAAATGTAAAGGACTTGACGTTCCTTTGGGTTATTTAACAATAGTAGACAAAAAAGCAGCAGATGAGTTCTGCACTATCTCAACTTTCTTCTTTGGAAAGACTATTCAATCATGCACTGTTTATGGCTTTTTAGACAAAGACCCTGAAATATAGATTTCTTTTCTAGACAGTGACAACTAGCTTGATAACTGATCCTTATCTTTTTTTTTCCCTCCTCTCATGCCTCAGTTCTCTCCTTACTCCTGGTATGTGAAATTTTACTATTTAAAAGTTGTAGCAGGCCCTGGCTGGTAACACAGTGGATAAGGCACCAGCCTGCGAACCCAAAGGTCGCAGGTTCGATTCCCCAGCCAGGGCATATGACCAGGTTGCAAACCAGGTCTCCAGTCAGGTCTGTGGCTGGAGGCAGGTGAAACGCAACCATACATTGATGTCTTTCTCCCTCTCTGCCTCTCTCCCTTCCCCTCTTTCTAAAAATAAAATCTTTAAAAAAAAAAAGTTGTAGCATATAAGCCTTTGTGTATCTCTCTGCTTTCTGGGGAACCCAGGCTGACACATGTGGTACCATAGTTGTCTGGGAAGCAAGACATAATTTGAAAATGGGTTATTCTCCAACCAAGCAGGAATATAAAGCCCATTGCTGATGTGAAATGGGGAAGTAAGAGTACCTGAAATGCAGTGTCCTGACAAATTTTAGAACTTTATTTGTAGTTAATTGGAATTTGGTATAATTGGATAGAGAATTATTGAGAATTACAGTACCAGTGGCACTTGAACTTACAAATGAAATAATAATTAGCAGAATTATAAATTTGATTGTTTACTGTCAAAACCATTGAAAACAATCAAAAATAATCTCAAGGCAACCAATACCTATTTAAGATATCCTGTAAAATTCAAAAGACATTTATTGAAAATATAATGGGAATTCTCATCTCTTTTTTCCCCTAATGGGTTATCCATCCTAGTGCCTTGAGGAAACTGTCCCCCTTATTTGACTTTTCTCCCCCTCCCCATCCCCTTTGCAAACTGAAAGTCTGTTCCTTGTTTCCATGCCTCTAGTTCTGTTTGTTTGTTTGTTATGTTCATTAGCCTCCTGTATTGGATGAGATCATATGATATTTGTCTTTCACTGACTGCCTTATTTCACTAAGCATGATACTCTCTAGTTCCATCCATGTTGTCACAAAAGGTAGGAGTCTCTTCTTTTTTTCTGCTGTGTAGTATTCTATTGTGAAAATGTACCAAGGTTTTTGATCCATTCATCCACTGAAGGGCACTAAGGCTGTTTCCAGCCCTTGGTTATTGTAAATAGTGCTTCTATGAACATGGGGGTGCATAGGTTCTTCTGAATTGGTGTTTCAAGGTTCTTTGGGTATAATCCTAGCAGTGGAATTGCTGGATCAAAAGGCAGTTCCATTTTTAGTTTTTTAAGGAAATCCCATACTGTTTTCCACAGTGGCTGCACCAGCCTACATTCCCACCAACAGTATACGAGGGTTCCCTTTGCCCCGCATCCTCGCCAACATTTGTTGTTTGTTGATTTGCTGATTATTGCCATTCTGACGGGTGTGAGGTGGTATCTTATTGAGGTTTTAATTTGCATCTCTCTGATGACTAGTGATGTTGAGCATTCTTTCATATGCCTCTGGACCCTTTGTATATCTTCCTCAGTGAGTTGTCTGTTCAGGTCCTTTGGCCATTTTTTAATTGGGCTGTCTGTCTCCCTGGTGTTGAGTCGCATTAGTTCTTTATATATTTTGGAGATCAGACCCTTGTCTGAGGTATCATTGGCAATTATGTTTTCCCTTGTCTAAGGTATCAGTGGAAAATATTTTTCCCATTCAGTTCATTCTTTTCTAATTTGGTTGATATTTTCTTTAGCTGAACAGAAACTTTTCAGTTTGATGTCATTTTGGAAGTTCTAGCCATAGTGATCAGATAAGAAAATGTAATCAAAGGCATCCAACTTGGAAGGAGAAGGTAAAATTGTCATAATTTGCAGATGACATGATAGTGTACATAGAAAACCTGATAGACTCCACCAAAAATACTACCCAACCTAATAGGAAAATTTAGCATAATAGGTGGATATAAAGTCAATATCCAGAAATCAAAGGCATTTTTGTAAACCAACAATGAAACATCAGAGATAGAATCTAGAAAACAAATCCAATTTACAATAGCAATAAGAAAAATAAAGTAATTAAGAATAAACTTAACAAAGAAGGTGAAAGACTTGTACATGGAAAACTACAGAACACTGAAGAAAGAAATTAAGGAAGATACAAATAAATGAAAGCATATACCATGTTCATGGATGCGGAGAATTAGTGTCATTAAAATCTCCATACTCCTGCAAACCTAAAGGTCGCTGGTTCGATTCCCAGCCAGGGCAACATAACCAGGTTGCAAGCCAGGTCTCCAGCCAGGTCTGTAACTGGAGGCAGGTGAAAGGCAACCATACATTGATGTCTCTCTCCCTCTCTGCCTCTCTCCCTTCCCCCTCTTTCTAGAAATAATAAATAAAATCTTTAAAAAAAATAAAAAATAAATAAAATAAAATAAAATAAAATGTCCATACTGCCCAAAGCAATTTATAGACTTAATGCAATCCCTATTAAAATACCAACAATATATTTTATGGATCTAGAAAAAATACTTCAGAAATGTATATGGAGCAAAAAATGATCATGCAATCTTGAGAAAGAAGAACAAAGTAGAAGAAATTACAATACCAGATATCAAAGTATACTAAAAGGCCACTTTAATCAAAACAGTCTGGTACTGGCATTAGAATAGACATATGGATAAATAGAACAGAATAAAGAACCTAGAAGTACACCCAGGACTGTATGATTAATATTTAACAAAATTTGAAGGATCATAAAATGGGGTGAAAATAGTCTCTTCAACAAATGGTGTTGGGAGAACTGGAAGGGACATGAAAAAAAAAATAAAGCTAGACCACCAATTTACACCATACACCAGAATAACCTCAATATGTATAGAGGAATTAAACATAAGCTGTGCCACCATAAAAGTCCTAGAGGAAAACATAGGCAGAAAATTTTCAGATATCCCACACACTAATATTATCACTGCTACTTCTCCAAAGGCAAGGGAAAGAAAGGAACAAATATACAACCAGGTCTACATCAAAAAATAATAAAGTTTAAAGAAAAAAGCTTAATTTACTACAATATATCTAAAATGTTATAATTTAACATGTAATAATTATATATGCTATTGACATATTTTAATTTTTTTTGTATTAACTCTTCAAAATCCAGTATGAACTTCAGATATTTGTAAAAATGTGTATATTTGTAAATGTATTTGTTCACTTGTTTGGAAATACTGCAATTGATATTACTTTAAAAAGTAATCCTTTAAACAAATAAATTAACATAACCATTTTTAAATAAAAGAAAATTTTGTATTAATGATTTGAGAATTAAATGCTGAATTGTTGGGATGTCAAAAAAAATAAGAAGTACACATTGGTGATTACAGAATGGAAAGGGGGGTGTTAAGAAAAATGAAAGGTATGCTGTCTGCAAGAGACCCACCTGAGAACAAAAGATCAACACAGACTGAAAGTGAAAGGATGGAAAAATATATTTCAAGTAAATGGACATGAAAAAAAGGCTGGGGTGGCAATACTTATATCAGACAAAACAGATTGCACAAAAAAGACATAAAAGGGAACAAAGAAGGACATTTTATAATATTTAAGGGAACAATCAATCAAGAAGACATGACCCTTATAAATATATATGCACCCAACCTAGGAGAACCCAAATGTATAAGGAAAGTCTTGGAAGACTTCAAGAAGGATATAGATAGCAACATACTAAGAGTAGGGGATTTTAATACTCCATTACCAATAAAGGGGTATTATGGACAGACCTTCCAAGCAAAAAACAAACAAACAAACAAACAAAAAACAGTAAAGGTATTGTAGCATTGAACAACACTCTAAATGAAATGGACTTAACTGACATATTAAAAACTTTTCACCCCAGATAAGTGAAATACCACCCTGGCTGGTGACTCCGTGGAAAGGTACCAACCTGCAAACCCATAGGTCACTGGTTTGATTCTTTAGCCAGGGAACATAACAGGTTGCAAGCCAGGTCTCCAGCCAGATCAGTGACTGGAGACAGGTGAAAGGCAAACATACATTGATGTTTCTCTCCCTATCTTCCTTCCTCCCTTCCTCTTTCTCTAAAAGTAATAAATAAAATATTTTTAAAAAGGAGTGAAATCCACATTCTTCTCTAATGCACATGGAATATTCTCAAAGATAGATCACATGGTAGGACGCAAAAGAAGCCTTCACAAATTCAAAAAAATTGAAATCATACCAAGCATCTTCTAAATAATGAAAAAATAATGAAATAAAATCTTTAGAAAAATATTTTTTAAAAAAGAGAAAAAGAGGACCAAAATAAAGAAAATCAGAAACAACAGAGGAAAAGTCACAACTAATACCACAGAAATACAAAGGACTGTAAGAAATTACTACCTATGATTATATGACAACCTGGGTGAAATGGACAAATTTTTGGAAACATATACCTACCAAAATTGAATCCAGAAGAAGTAGAAAGCCTGAATATACCAATAACAACTAGTGAAATTGAAGCAGTAATCAAAAAACTCCCAAAGCACAAGAGCCCTGAACCAAATGGCTACACAGGTGAATTTTACCAAACATTTAGGGAAAACCTAACTCCTATCCTCCTCAAACTAGCCCAAAAAAATCCAAGAAAAGGGAAGACTACCAAACTTTTTCTATGATGCCAGTATTATTACAATCCAAAAACCAGGTCAAGACCCAACAAAGAAAGGAGACTACAGGCCAATATCTCTGATGAACTTAGATGCAAAATTCTCAGTGAAATATTGACAAAATGGATCCAGCTATATATTTTAAAAATTATATAACATGACCAAGCGGGATTCTTCCCAGGGATGCATAGATGTTTCAATATTTGCAAATCAATAAATGTAATACACCACATCAAAAAAAATGAAAGACAAAAACCATATGATCATATCAATAGATGCTGAAAAGTCATTTGATAAAGTACAGCATCCTTTTATGATAAAAATCCTTAGCAAGATGGGAATAGAGGGAGCATATATCAACATAATAAAGGCCATATACGAGAAACCTGCATAACAAAGGCCATATACAAGAAATCATACTCAATGGGCAAAAACTAAAAGCTTTCCCTTAAGATCATGATCAAGGCAAGGATGTCCACTCTCTCTACTTCCATTCAACATAGTTGTGGAAGTTCTAGCCACAGCAATTAGACAAGAAAAAGGAATCAAAGTCATCCAAATTGGAAAGGAGGAAGTAAAACTGTCATCATTTGCAGATGACATGATAATGTACATATAAAACCCTGTAGAATCCACAAAAAAACTACCCAACCTAATAAGCAAATTTGGAAAAATAGCTGGATTAAAAGTCAATATCCAGAAATCAAAGGCATTTTTACACACCAACAATGAAACATCAAAGGTAGACGCTAGAAAATATCCCATTCACCATATCAACAAGAAAAATAAAATACTTAGAAATAAACTTAACCAAGGAAGTAAATGACTTGTACCCAGAAAATTATAGAACACTGAAGAAAGAAATTAAGGAAGATACAAATAAATGGAAACACATACCATGTTCATGATTGGGAAGAATTAACATTAAAATGCCCATACTACCCAAAGCCATCTACAGATTCAATGCAATCCCTATTAACATGCCAACATCATATTTCACAGAATTAGAACAGGCACTTAAAAATTCATATGAAGACAAAAAATGGTCCTTAATAGCTACAGCAATCCTGAGAAAGAAAAACGAAGTAGGAGGAATCACAATACCAGATATCAACCTATATTACAAAGCTGTAGTAACCAGAACAGTCTGGTACTGGCACCAGAACAGACAAACAGATCACATGAATAGGATAGAGAGCCCAGAAATAAACCCAGGCCTCTATGGGCAACTAATATTTGACAAAGGTGGAAGGAACATAAAATAGAGTGCAAATAGCATCTTCAACAAATGGTGTTGGGGGGACTGGACAGGTACATGCAAAAAAATGAAACTAGACCACCAACTTACACCATACACCAGAGTAAACTCAAGATGGATAAAAGACTTACACAGGATTCTTTGGGTATAGTCCAAGTAAT